>CM053026.1:722283922-722473922 GCA_028564925.1 Lithobates sylvaticus
TATTTAGGCCTTGTGCACATATATCACATTTGTAGATATGTCGTTTTTTTTGTCATATCTGTACACAGGTGCATTGTCTATAGGGTATAAGGCACAAGGCACAAGTGCAAACAGATAAAATAAGACTTTATTGCCATTATATACATCCAACAAGACTTCTCAAGGTACTCTTTACAACAGCAATATTGCAGTAAAGAAAAAACGTTTTTCTTGTCAAATTTGTTTACTGATTTGTACATATACATAAGTGCATATGGTGGCAGCAAAAGAAAAGATCACATATAAGGTAATAAAATTGAGTTGTAGTTCCAACATAAACTAAAAGTAGTTTAACTAAAACAATTTTAGCATAGATCTAACTACTCAAAAGATTGCGTCAAACATTGTATAAGAGAAGATAAAACCAACTTAGACCAGGTTACTATAAGATGACCTCAGATAAAAAAAAAAAAAGGTCTTAGTTAAGAGTATAGTTTTTAAATAAAAATAAAAAATAAGAAATCATTATATAATCTAAAATCGTATACTACATATTGGAACTATGTACAATGGGTATAATGATAACCAAGGAAATACAAGTTCTGCTACCAGAACTATATAAAGAGTAAATTGAAAGAGGAGAGAGAGAATAGGGGGGAAATAGGGAAATAGGGGACCTTGCTTTGTGCACTGGTCCAAATCATTTAGTGTAGGGGGCATTATGGTGTAGGGGTTGTTTTTTAGGGGTTGGGCTTGGCCCCTTGGTTCCAGTGATGGGAACTCTTAGGCTAGTTTCACACTGGGGCGTTGGGGGCGCTGGCGGTAAAGCGGCGCTATACTTAGCGCCGCTTTACCGTCGTTTTAGCGGCGTATTTTGGCCGCTAGCGGGGCGGTTTTACCCCCCTTTAGCAGCCGAAAAAGGGTTAATACCGCCCGCAAACCGAGGCTGCAGCGGCGTTTTGCGGGCAGGTTCGTAGCGCTGCCCCATTGTTTTCAATGGGAAGGGGCGCTATAGGAGCGGTAAATATACCGCTCCTACAGCGCAGCAAAGATGTGGCTTGCAGGACATTTTGCAGCGTCCTGCAAGCGCACCGCTTCAGTGTGAAAGCCTCGGGCTTTCACACTGAAGACACAGCAACAACTGTTTCGGGTCGGTTTGCAGGCGCTATTTTTAGCGCAATAGCGCCTGCAAACCGCCCCAGTGTGAAAGGGGCCTAAAGGTGTCAGTATACCAAGACATTTTGGACAATTTCATGCTCCCAACTTTGTGGGAACAGTTTGGGGATGGCTCCTTCCTGTTCCAACATGACTGCACACAGTGGCATCTCCAGCGTTCATATTTAGGGGGGCACATGGGGGGACAGGGACAAAAGTAGGGGGGCTATAACTATAAAATGCAATTATATAAATATATAAACTATAAAATGCAATTATATATATATATATATATATATATAACCTTGGGGCCCTTTACTACGATCCCACAACAGGTCCTTTCACATGTTCTGCAGTGAGCTCCCTACCTACTGTACTGTAGCAATCTGCAGGGAGGTCAACTGTCTACTCTACAACCATTAGAGATGGGCTCGGGTGTGTTTGAAATCCCACATGCCTGATCCCGCCAGGAAGCCGACACTGCACACAGCTAATCACAGGCAGTGAGACATTCCTGATCTGTGCAGCTGCGGACCGGGAAATGTCTCACTGCCTGTGCTGTGCAGTGTGGGCTTCCTGGCGGGCTCGGGCATGTGGGATTTTGAACATGCCCAGCCCATCTCTAACAACAAAGCTGGCCCTCCTGTACATCAGCCCCATAAAGTAATCAGCACTGGGTTCCAATGTGTCGCCGCTTCCATGGAGACAGAGACCAGCGCTGTGAATAGCCAGGACAGGACAGTAACCCTGGTAGTTCCACCACTGGTCCACACTGGGAGGATTTTTGGGTGGGCACATGGTGGGTCACAGCACAATGTTGGGGGGGGGGGGGGGGTCAGGGCGCCCTCTGCCCCCCCCCCCCCCCAAGGGACGCCATTGACTGCGCACCAGTGCACAAAGCAAGGTCCATGAAGACATAGATGAGCGAGTTTGGGGGGGAGGAACTTGTATGGCCTGCACAGAGTCCTAATCTCAACCCGACAGAACACCTTTGGGATGAATTAGAATGGAGACTGTGAGCCAGGCCTTCTTGTCCACACCAGTGCCTGATCTCATGATTGCGCTTCTGGAAGAATGGTCAAACATTCCCATAGACACACTCCTAAACCTTGTGGACAGACTTCCCAGAAGATTGGAAGCTGTTATAGCTGCAAAGGGTGGGCCAACTCAATATTGAACCCTACAGACTAAGACTGGGATGCCATTAAAGTTCATGTGTGTGTAAAGGCAGGTGTCCCAATACTTTGGTAATATAGTACTGTATCTGTGCACCAAGTCCAGTAAATATGCAGTACAATTGCTGCCCTCTTAAAAAATGCTGGTAACCTGGCTATTGTCCTGAACTGCAATATTCACTTTGCCTGATATACTAAATATGTAATCAACATGGACAAAAAATGTATTTTCCTTTTATTTCATGAGTAATGTTGAATTATTATGGGTCTTGTGGATTCATAGATTGTAGAAACTGTAACTGAATGACACTTCGTGTGTACGCGGCATTAGTCCTCGTTCACATTGACTGCGGCTTTAAAACCGCTCGACCCGAAATTCGCCAAAAGTAGTGCAGGAACTACTTTTTTCAAATTACAGCACCGTAAAGTCGACGTCGCACCGATTTGAACAGTGCGATGACCGGCAATAGGATGCGACCAAATCGCATGACAAGTCGCTCCAATGTGAATTAGTCTGCTTTTTATGCATCACTTGTTTTCACTTGTTTTGCATCTCAGAAGGATCTCCTGCAACCTCTTTCCAGCCCCTTCCTGTCTATGTGACTTCCACTGATGGGTGTGCAGTATTTCTAAGGACAGTTTCCTGATGATTATAACAGTGGACTTATGTACATGGGATTTTTTCATTTTTTTTTTATTCTTAATAAATTGTGTAAGCGCTGTGAATACTTTCCAGGTTCACTGTATACTGTGACCAGAGCAGTATAATGTCATCATAGTCTTTAACCACTTGCCGCCCGCCATATAGCAGAATGACGGCGGCAAAGTGGTTTCAAAATCCTGACCGGACGTCATATGAGGTGATCAGGATTTTGAGCCGGAGGCACGCATCGCGGCGATTGTTGTTGCGGTGTGTCAGTCTGACACCCCGCAACTACGATCTCGGTAAAGAGTCTCCGACGGATCAGCCGTGTCCAATCGCGGCTGATCACAGTGTAAATAGGAAATGCCGTTGATCGGCTTTTCCTCACTCGTGTCTGTCAGACGCAAGTAGATGAGAGCTGATCGGCTGCTCCTCTGACAGGGGGGGTCTGTACTGATCTATTATCAGCGCAGCCCCCCCCCAGGATGCCCACACTGGACCACCAGGGACGCCACCAGACCACCAGGGATGCCCAGTACCAGGTATGCCACCCTAGACCACCAGGGATGCCAGTCAGTTCCCACAATGGATGCCAATCAGTGCCCACAATGGATACCAATCAGTGCCCACAATGGGCATCACTGATTGGCATGCATTATTGTTTGGCACTGATTGGCATCCATCAGTACAATACATTACACTGCAATGCTCCCTATCAGTGCCCATCCGTGCCCCCTATCAGTGCCCATCCCTGCCGCCTATCAGTGCCCATCCATGCCGCCTATCAGTGCCCATCCATGCCGCCTAGCAGTGCCCATCCGTGCCGCCTATCCATGCCCATCTGTGCCGCCTATCCATGCCCATCAGTGCTGCCTATCCATGCCAATCTGTGCCACCTATCAGTGCCAATTTGTGCCACCTATCAGTGCCCATCATCCGTGCCACCTATCAGTGCCCATCAGTGCTGCCTATCAGTGCCACATATCAGTGCCCATCAATGCCAACTCATCAGTGCCACTTCATTGGTGCCACCTCATCTGTGCCCATCAGTGCCGCCATATCAGTGCCCGTCAGTGCAGCCCCATCAGTCCCATCAGTGAAGGAGAAAACTTACTTATTTACAACGTTTTGAAACTGAAACAAAAAAAAACATATTTTTTTTTCCAAATTTTCGGTCTTTTTTAATTTGTTTAGCAGAAAAAAAAATCCCAGAGGTGATAAAATACCACCAAAAGAAAGCTCTATTTGTGGGGAAAAAAATATAAAAATTTAGTTTGGGTACAGTGTTGTATGACCGCGCAATTGTCATTCAAAGTGCGACAGCGCTGAAAGCTGAAAATTGGCCTGGGCAGGAAGGTGTTTAAGTGCCTGGTATTGAAGTGGTTAATCTCCTCCATGTTGGCCATGTAGATTTCCATGTAGATTTGCGGTCCACCTCTGCAGGGTTGTCTTCCTCTGACCTGGACCAGAGGGCCTCCGATAACCATTCTTATCACTACAAACCAACATTTTCTTGCGGTAGTTGATCGAATGCTCGGCACACTGACCTCTAACTTATGGCAAGCACTGTAATCTGTCTCAGTTATTGATTTATTCTCTTAGATAAGATAAAATATTTTATTTATCGCTGTGTTCAAACACAGTGAAACTTAATTTATTCTGCAGGACTCAAACATTCTCTATAGGAAACATCACTGTTTAAGCAAAGACAAGAGTTTATTTTTTGCAAATCTGTCCAGTAAACCAGCATGATCCAGTTCCCTTACTTCACCTCTGTGTAGGAGCTTCCTGTAATAAAGACCAGTCACTCCTGCTCCCTCTCCTTGTGCAGGGTGACTGGCAGTGGCGGCCCGTCTATAGGGGCGCATGGGCGCCCCCCACCCAGCAGTCAGAAGAAAAGGCCCCTTTAAAAAAAAAAAAGAAAAAAATGTTCTTTAAGTGCACTGTATTCAGGCGCTGGACACAGTGCACTATGGGAAGTGCCACGTCAATGCAATCAAGAGATTGCAGACAAGGTGCTTTATTTGCCGGCTTTTGACCTGCTTTGTGGCGCATTCCAAAGCACCGAACAGCTTCCGTCCATAGTATTACTACGAGCGGGAGCCTTGTTGTTTAAGTTAAGAGGAAGTGACGTCGGTGGAGCTGCCTGTACAGTGAGTAAGTATGAGACTCAGTGAGGCTGCATTTGATGGGGCACAGTGACTGCATAAGATGGGCACAGTGGCAGCATTTGATATGGCACAGTGGCTGTGTTTGATGGTACAGTGGCGGTAATTGATGGGCACAGTGGCTGCATTTGATGGCACAGTGGCAGCAATTGATGGGCACAGTGGCTGCGTTTGATGGCACAGTGGCTGTGTTTGATGGTACAGTGGCGGTAATTGATGGGCACAGTGGCTGCATTTGATGGCACAGTGGCAGCAATTGATGGGCACAGTGGCTGCGTTTGATGGCACAGTGGCTGTGTTTGATGGTACAGTGGGGGCAATTGATGGGCACAGTGGCTGCATTTGATGGCACAGTGGCTGCATTTGGGCACAGTGGCTGCGTTTGATGGCACAGTGGCAGCAATGATGGGCACAGTGGCAGCAATTGATGGGCACAGTGGCTGTGTTTGATGGTACAGTGGCGGCAATTGATGGGCACAGTGCGTGCATTTGATGGCACAGTGGCAGCGTTTTATGGCACAGTGGCTGCGTTTGATGGCACAGTGGCTGCGTTTGATGGCATAGTGGCTGCAATTGATTTTTAGAATTTTTCAGTTTGTTTGCCCCACCAGGGATGCCCAGCACCAGGTATGCCACCCTAGACCACCAGGGATGCCAGTCAGTGCCCACAATCAATGCCAATCAGTGCCCACAATGGGCATCACTGATTGGCATGCATTATTGTTTGGCACTGATAGGCATCCATCAGTACAATACAATAAACTACAATGCCACCTATCAGTGCCCATCCGTGTCACCTATCAGTGCCCATCAGTGCCACCTATCAGTGCCCATCCATGCCGCCTATCAGTGCCCATCCATGCTCATCCGTGCCGCCTATACATGCCCATCTGTGTCGCCTATCCATGCCTATCCATGCCGTCTATCCATGCCACCTATCAGTGCCAGTTTGTGCCACCTATCAGTGCCCATCCGTGTCGCCCATCAGTGCCCCCTATCAGTGCCCATCAGTGCCACCTATCAGTGCCCATCAGTGCCGCCTATCAGTGCCACATATAAGTGCCTATCAATGCCACCTCATCAGTGCCACTTCATTGGTGCCCATCAGTGTTACCTTATCAGTGCCTGTCAGTGCAGCCCCATCAGTGCCCATCAGTAAAGGAGAAAACGTACTTATTTACAAAGTTTTGAAACTCAAAAACAAAAAAAAACATATTTTTTTTCTAAATTTTTGGTCTTTTTTTATTGTTTAGCAAAAAATAAAAACCGTAGAGGTGATCAAATACCACCAAAAGAAAACTCTATTTGTGGGAAAAAAATTATAAAAATGTAGTTTGGGTACAGTGTTGTATGACTGCGCAATTGTTATTCAAAGTGCGACAGCGCTGAAAGCTGAAAATTGGTCTGGGCAGGAAGGTGTTTAAGTGCCCTGTATTGAAGTGGTTAAAATGACTTTAGGTGTAGGTTAAAGTGTCGCTAAACTGACATCATAGAAAATTATTAATAAATGGTGTATTACATGCTGTACATAGTTACTCACTCAGTCACTGTGAGATTCTTTTCTGTATTCTGCAAAAAACCTGGTTGATCCTGCTGCTCTCTATCTCCCCCTGCTGTCCATGTTCCCAATTTAGCTGGGGATTTTGCAGAGCAGTGTTGGCAGCTTTACAACAGTGTTAATTTTGTCGACTAAAACTAAAACCATTGAGATTACTAAAATATAACTAAAACTAAAATGGCATTTTAGTCAAAAGAGTATGACTAAAACTAAATATAAATTTTATGCCAAAATTAACACTGGTCTGTAGAGCATGTTCAAACCTTAATACCATAAATAAAAACATATTCAAATTTTCACTCCAGCAATATATAATGAGTTTGGAAATTGTAGGGAAATGCTTAAATAATGCATTACAATTTAATTACACCCATTAGATTTTAGACGACTAAAATTAGTTTAGTCTACTAAAATGTACTGGAGATTTATTTGCCAAATGCCACGATCGGAAATTTCGTCAGCAAAAATCCGATGTGAGCTTTTGGTCGGGAATTCCGACCGTGTGTATGCTCCATCGGAATTTTGCTGGCGGAATTCCAGCCAGCAAAAGATTGAGAGCAGGTTCTCAATTTTTCGGTTGGAAAAAGTTTCGATTGGAAATTCCGATCATCTGTACCAATTCCGACGCACAAAATTCCTTTGCATGCTCGGAAACAATTCGACGCATGCTCGGAAGCATTGAACTTAATTTTCTCGCCTTGTCGTAGTGTTGTACGTCACCGCGTTCTTGGCGGTCGAAACTTTTGTGTGACTGTGTGTATGCAAGCCAAGCTTGAGCGGAATTCCGTCGGAAAAAACATCCAAGTCCGACGGAAAATCCGCTCGTGTGTATGACTAAAACTAAATCCAAATTTGCTGCCAAAATTAACACAGCTTTGCACATGCTCAGTTTTCAGTCTGTTTCTAGGCTAGAGTATTTCCTCCCTATCACATCTCATCAGCCCATGTGACTATAGAGTCCCACATGTGGGCGTATACACCATGGTAAATGACAGCCCACTCCCTCCCTCCTCCTCCTCCATCCACACTAACCAACTGGGGGTGGGATATTACATGTAGATTGATGGAGGCTTCACTTCCCTCCTATTCTAAGACTCAGGCTGGAGGGGGCCTGACCAGTGATGTAAGTAACTGAGTTAAAATAAACTGAGTTACCTAACGCACTTACTTTAGAGGGTAACGAGTAATCTAACTGATTACTTTTCCCCTCATGGTAACTCAGTTCCCATTACTTTGGCTTAGTTACCCCAATTACATCTACCGCCACTAGATGGCAGTAGTGTAATTCCGGTGTCCTGCCGAAAAAGTTCCCCCGCCGAATAAGGACCCCCTGTACTGCGCAGGCGCAGGGCTTGCGCAGTACAAAGGACTATGGAGCTTCCGAAAATTGCCGAACCTAAACAGCTCTGAGTGAACTCTACACCGCGCAGGTGCAGTTAACATGTAATTGTACGAGGCGATGCCGCACGCTCCTGATGCTCGTGCTACTCTGCAAGGGGCGGCTATCGTGTAACTAAGGGGCGGGTCTAGTATTACTGTAACCAAGGGGCGCATTTATTATTATTGTTATATATCGAGCTCTGCCCATTAATTTAACATTCGCCCTCTTCTGTAGCCATCCGCCCCTTACACAATATAATAATAATAGACCCGCCCCTTGCTTACACGCTATAACAGATCTGCCCCTTGGTTAGAGTAATAATAGAGCAGCCCCTTGGTTACACGATATATAACAATAATAATAAATGCGCCCCTTGGTTACAGTAATACTAGACCCGCCCCTTAGTTACACGTATAGAATATAAAAAAAAAAGTCAGTTACTTTTCCAATGTAGTAACTGAGTTACTAATGCAATTACTTTTTGGGAGAAGTAATTTGTAACTTAAAGCGGTTCTGCACTCGTTTTTTTTTGGGCTATATGCCAAGGGCATATAGCTCAATTGGGGGACTTACCTGTTCCATCTTCCATCTCGATCGCCGCCGGTTTTCGTCCGATGAAGTTCTTCATCTTCTTCTTTTGTGCTGGGGGCCATCTTGCCTGTGGGCATGTGAAACCCCCACAGGCACTTTAGATGGCCCAGCATGCACCGCCGTTACTCGCGCGTGCGCAGTAACGGCACATCTGCCGACATCTCACGAGATTTCGGAAGATGTGTCCGAAATCTCGCGAGATTTTGGAAGATGTGGCCGAAATCTCGCGAGATTTCGGAAGATGCCCGCACTGACTACTGGGATCAATGACACCAGATCCCAGGAGACAGTGCGGCGTGACGAGGATCCCCGCAAGACCCCGCCCACCCCCAAGAGACAGAAGACAGGAAGTCATCGATTACAAGGTAAGTAAAAAAAAAAAAAAAAAAAACACATTTCATTTAGTACTCTTTGCCTGATTTGGAAGGCAAAGAGATTTACTAAATGAAATGTGTGCAGAACCACTTTAACTAATTACTTTTTTAAAGTAAGATGACCAACACTGGGCCTGACACAGCCTGTGACTGGCAGAAATCTGCCCACACCATGCTATTTCCACAAAATAATAAAGAATTTATTTCAAATATATATTTGTATGACCATTTAAATTAGTTTGTTGATATTATTTATTGATTTCTACTCAGATTTTCCAAAGGCTGTTTTTTTTTTTTATTTATTTTGAACATCTGACCAGCAGAAGAGGACTAGAAGCTCCTCCTACTTATGTTTTTTGGGTCACATGACAGCTGTAAATCGATTAGAAAAAATTTAATTGGATGTTTTCTTTTATTATAAAAGCTTTATTATATAGCTGCTGACTTTTAATAAGTACACTTACCCTCCCAGGGCGCCCGCGATGTCGGTCGTGGAGGCCGAGATGTCCCTCGGCGCTCCGGTCCCAGCACCGCCATCCTCAGTAGGGGAAACGGGCAGCGATAGCTGCCCGTTTCCTACTGCGCATGCGCGAGTCGCCGCGCGGCCTACTGCGCATGCGCGAGTCGTAGAGCGGCGCTTTGTGAATGGGGAACGCGATGTGTTGTGGGACACACAGTTCCCGTAACACACCGCGCCCCATTCACTAGAAGACGGCATAGGAGCAGAAGACAGAACAGCGCCGCGGAACAGGAAGAGGCAGATTAGGACGATCTGCCTAGCAACAGCCATTTCTGGTAAGTAAAAAAATATATATATATATATATTTTTTTTCATTTTAAATTTTTATTAACCTTTTTATCAAGTTTTTTTTTTTCAGGGTGGCCCTCCACTTTAAATGTATGATTTTATGCAAGTCATCCTACATATTTGTCACTTTGTATATTTAAATAGTTTGTGCGCAGAGTCACGTTATATAGTCCCTTTTGTGGGGATTTCCATTGTAATTATGTAACGCACTTGCTGGCTGTTCATCCGGTGATGGTGACGTGGGGACATTTGCTTAGGTAAACACAGATGATCTAAGAAACCTGATGTGACGGCTGACCATGACATTGTTTAGGTTGGGAACAAAATGACAACACAGAGTTCACCAGATATTACTTTTTCTTTGTTGTTAGAAAAAAAATCTTTCATCATCTTTATATTACTAGTTCAAGCTCTTTGTGTTCCTGCTATGAAAGGGCAGCTGTTCTGAAAATGGTTTGTATGGGGATTATTGGTAAAATTCGTTTTTTCTATTTAGTGCACTTGGTTCTAAAAGCTTATCTACTGTATGGCCACCATTGTTAATTTTGTCAACTAAAACGACTAAAACATTTTAGTCGACTAAATGAATATTATTTTAGTCGACTAAAATACGACTAAAACTAAAACAACTGAGATGACTAAAATACGACTAAAACTAAAATGGCATTTTAGTCAAAAGACTAATGCCCCGTATACACGGTCGGAATTTCCGACGGAAAATGTCCTATCGGACCATGTTGTCGGAAAATCCGACCGTGTGTGGGCTCCACTGAATTTCCGACGGAAAAAATTTGAGATCCTGCTCTCAAATTTTCCGACAACAAAGTCCGATCGGACTTTTTCCGATCATGTGTAGCAAATTCCGACGGACAAAGTGCCACGCATGCTCAGATCAAATTACAAAACCAAAGCTATTGGCTACTAGCCTCTACGTAGTTCCGTCGTACGCAACGAACGTCACCACGTTCAGAATGATCAGATTTTCCGACAACTTTGTCCGACCGTGTGCATGCAACACCAGTGTCGGACAAAATCCGTCAGAAAAAATCAGACGGATTTTGTGGTCGGAATTTCCGACCGTGTGTACGGGGCATAAGACTAAAACTAAATAAAAATTTTACATCAAAATTAACATTGGTCTGTAGTGCATGTTCATACCTCAATGTCATAATAAATAACCAGTGTTGGTCATCTTACTTTAAAAAAGTAATTAGTTAAGTTACAAATTACTTCTCCCAAAAAGTAATTGTGTTAGTAACTCAGTTACTACATTGGAAAAGTAATTAGTTACGCAGCAAAGTAACTGTGACTTTTTTTTTTTTAATATTCTAGACGTGTAACTAAGGGGCGGGTCTAGTATTACTGTAAGCAAAGGGCGTATTTATTATTATTGTTATATATCGTGTAACCAAGGGATGCTCTATTATTACTCTTACCAAGGGGCAGACCTGTTAGTGTATAGGCAAGGGGCGGGTCTATTATTATTATATCGTGTAAGGGCGGATGGCTACAGAAGAGGGCAAATGTTAAATTAATGGGCAGAGCTCGATATATAACAATAATAATAAATGCCCCCCTTGGTTACAGTAATGCTAGACCCACCCCTTAGTTACACGATTGACGCCCCTTGCAGAGTAGCACGAGCATCGGGAGCATTTGGCATCGCCTCGTAAATTACATGTTAACTGCGCCTGCGCGTTGTAGAGTTCATTCAGAGCTGTTTAGGTTCAGTAATTTTCGTAAGCTCCGTAGTCCTTCGTACTGCGCAAGCGCTGCGCCTGCGCAGTACAGGGGGAACCTTTTCGTCAGGACAGCGGAATTACACTACTACCATCTAGTGGCGGTAGATGTAATTGCGGTAATGCCCCCCAAGTAATGGGTTACCATGAGGGGAAAAGTAATCAGTTAGATTACTCGTTACCCTCTAAAGTAACTGCGTTAAGTAACTTTGTTTATTTTAACTCAGTTACTTACATCACTGTAAATAACATATTCGATTTTTCACTCCAGTGTTAACTAATGCATTACAATTTAAAGCGGAGGTTCACACAAAAATTGAACCTCTGCTTTTCGGAACCCTCCCCCCCTCCGGTGTCACATTTGGCACCTTTCAGGGGTGAGGGGGTGCAGATACCTGTCTAAGACAGGCATTAGCACCCACTTCCGGGCATAGACTCCCATGGGAGTCTATGCCTCCTTCTGTCCCACGCGCTGTCTGCTGGGACACACACGGGTCCCAGAGACAGCACGGAGCATTCCTATTGCGCTGCACGACTTGCGCATGCGCAGTAGGGAACCAGGAGGTGAAGCCGCAAGGCTTCCTTTCCTGATTCCCATACCCAAGATGGCGGCGGCAGCATCCGAGGACCGAGGGACGGTTCGGCCTCGGTGCCGACATCGCTGGACCCTGTGACAGGTGAGTGTCCTTATTTTAAAAGTCAGCAGCTGCAGTATTTGTAACTTTTTAAAAAAAAACTTTCGCCGGACTCCCTCTTTTTGAATTACACCTATTAGATTTTAGACGACTAAAATTAGTTTTAGTCGACTAAAATGTATTTGAGATTTTAGCTGACTAAAACGTAGGACATTTTAGTCTACTAAAATGTACTGGAGATTTAGTCGACTAAATACGACTAAAACTAGAACAATTGCAGAAGACTAAAATGGGACTAAAACTAAAATGCCAATTTAGTCCTAAGACTAAATCGAAAATTTGCTGCCAAAATTAACACTGATGGCCACAATATAAAATCATTATATTAATTTCTACGGAGGGGAAAATAATCATTTGATCCCCTGCAGATTTTGTAAGTTTGCCCACTTACAAAGAAATGAAGGGTCTATAATTTTGTATCAGGTGTATTTTAAATGATAGAGACAGAATATCAACCAAAAATACAGAAAAAACACACAATACAAATGTTATACATTGAATTGCAGTTCAGAGTAAAATCAGTATTTGATCCCCAAGCAAAACATGGCTTAGTAGTTGGTGGAGAAACCCTTGTTGGCAAGCGCAAAGGTAAGACGTTTCTTGTAGTTGGTGACCAGGTTTGCACACATCTCAGGAGAGATTTTGGTCCACTTTCTTTTACAGATCTTCTCGAAATCCTTAAGGTTTTTTGACTGTCTCTTGGCAACTCAAAGTTTCAGCTCTCTCTATAAATTTTATATTGGATTAAGGTCTGGAGACTGGCTAAGCCACTCCATGACCTTAACGTGCTTCTTATTGAGCCACTCCTTTGTTGACTTGGCGGTATATTTTGGGTAATTGTCATGCTGAAAGACCCATCCAAGACCCATCTTCAGTGTTCTGGCTGGGGGAAGAAGGTTCTCATCCAAGATGTTACAATACATGACCCAGTCCATGAGCCACTCAATGTGGCAAAGTTGGCCTGTACCTTTAGCAGAGAAACCGCCCCAAAGCATATTGTTTCCACCTCTATGCTTGACTGTAGGGATGGTGTTTCGTCCTCCAAACATGGCGAGTCTCCCTCCTCAAGAAGGCACATGTACAGTCATGCCAATGAATATCTAAATGATTCAGAGAAGGATTGGGAGAAAGTGCTGTGATCAGATGAGACCAAAATGTAGCTCTTTGGCATTAATTTGACTCGCCATGTTTGGAGGAAGAAAAACTTCCTGAATTAACTGAATTAAAGAGGGTCAGTTTGATTGCTACTTCACCATTCAAGGAAAACCTTCTTTTTTTTATTAATGAATACAAGTTTGTCTCTGATTGGGCGGACGCAGGTGGAGATGCAGGCAGACAGCGTCATAATTTCCACCTCTGACCATCTGAGACCTTCCTCGGACAGCATATCACACAGGGCACAGTGCTCAGTGGTGTGTATTGCACAGGTCACAAGGCTAAGGAGTGGGTAACACAGGGCACAGTGCTCGGCGATGTGTATTGCACAAGTCACAACAAAAATGACCTCCAAACCCCCCACCCCCAGTACATAGTTCCCCCCTCCCCAATTCCCCCCTTCCCCAGAGCAGAGCCCACCAAACCCCCCTTCTTTCCAGTAGAATACAGCTAGTGCTTACCTATAGTTGGCTATAGATGGATGTTTTTTTTTTTTTTACCCATGCATGGCAAGCATTAGAGCATCATGGAGAAGTCCTCAGTGCCAGCTGGGATTGATGCCTCCTGGAGAAGTGACTTCCAGGAGACTGATGGTTTCCTCCTCTGTGCCATATAGTAGGGTGGGTTCTGTGTGGCATGCTCTAAAAGGTGCTGTCACTGGTAAACACAGAAGCCAGCAGAGGAAGCAAGTAGAGCAAAAAACTTCCTCTACCCACTTCTGTGTTTACCAATGGTAAGTCGGTTAGTGGTGTGCAGGGGGCAAATGCCAGAAAAAAGCCACATATATACAGTGCCCTGAAAAAGTATTCATACACCTTGAAATTTTCCACATTTTATCATGTTACAACCAAAAACGTAAATTAATTTTATTGGGATTTTATGTGATAGACCAACACAAAGTTGCACATAATTGTGAAGTGGAAGGAAAATTATAAATAGTTTTTTACATTTTTTTTTTACAAATAAATATGTGAAAAGTGTGGCGTGCATTTGTATTCAGCCCCCCTGAATCAATACTTTGTAGAACCACCTTTCACTGCAATTACAGCTGCAAGTCTTTTTGGGGATGTCTCTACCAGCTTTGCACATCTAGAGTGACATTTTTGCCCATTCTTCATTGCAAAACAGCTCAAGCTCTGTCAGATTGGATGGAGAGCATCTGTGAACAGCAATTTTCAAGGCTTGCCACAGATTCTCAATTAGATTTAGGTTTGGACTTTGCCTGGGCCATTCTAAAACATGAATATTTTTTGATCTAAACCATTTCATTGTAGCTCTGGCTGTACAGTGCCTTGCAAAAGTATCCACCCCCTTGGCTGTTTACCTATTTTGTTACATTACAGCCTTTAGTGAAATGTTTTTTTTTAATCTGAACTATATGTGATGGATCAGAACACAATAGTCTAAGTTGGTGAAGTAAAATTTGAAAAATATATACATAAGCTCTTGGTCTACCAGGAATTGGACTCAGCTATTGACCCCCTGGGTAGATTTTGCAGACTGTTTACTCTGAATGTGGTTATTGCTTTTGTCTATATACCCCCCCCCCCCCCCCCATTCTCTAGAGAAATATTGCAGCTCCTTCCAGTGCTGGGACTAGGTCTTCTAGAGCCCAGGGCGAATATGCCAAACTGCGCCCCCCCACCCCCTTAAAATGTATGAGCATTATGTGGCAACAAAAATCCTTCTCAACAAAAAAACTGAGCACTAATCCTTTTCACTCCCCCTAAACTTAATTTCCCCTCCTCCGAGTACAAATCATTCCCCCTGCTGAAATCCCCCCTCCCAGCACAAATCTCTGCCCCCCCCCCCCCCCCCCCCCCAAAAAATCACCCCTCCTAGCACAGATTCTCTACCCCTAAAATTTCCCAATTTCCCCTCCCAGTACACATTTCCTCTCCCCCCCACTGAAAATCCCCCCCCAGCACAAATCCCCCCCAAATCCTCCCTCTAAGCACAAATCTTCTTCCCTCATTCCCCCTCCCAACACAAAGCCCCCTAAATTACCACTCTTAGCATACCCCCACAAATTTCCCCTCTGCCACCCTCCGAATTCCCCCTTTCAACACAAATCCCCTCCTCCCATCTCCTTGTGGTGCCCCCTTCACCTCACATGATACCACAGTGCCCAGGGCAGCCGCCCCTCCTGCCCACCCCTTGTCCCGGCCTTGGCTCCTTCTGTCATACCTGGTCGACAAACCTGACGTCCCCACCATGATCATAGGAGACTTTAACGGATACCTTGATCCCAGACTTGATAGACATCCTCCAGCCCAACCTCCTATAGGTGGAAGAGACACTATTTTGAGCCGGATGCTGCAAGAGATGGGATGGACAGATGTCTGGAGAACAAAAAACCCGAAAACCAAACAATTCTCATGCTTCTCTAAAACACATGTCTCGCTCTCTCGCATTGATCTTTGTGTGGGGTCCTCACATATCTTTAACATTGTCACCAAAGTGGAGTATTTTCCCAGGGGGGTATGGGATCACTTCCCACTGGTAGCACACTTAACCACCCATCCCGCTGCATACCTACCTAGAGCCCCTTGGAAATGAAATGCCTTTTGGCTAAAACTTTTCACTTCCCATGAGCGGGTGGTGAAACAAATAGAACAATACTTTTATAACAACTGATTACACACAGATGCTACATGGGAATGGGATGTCTTTAAGGCATGTCTCTTTGGTACATTCATAGCAGAAATTGCAGCCATAACACACAATTCGCCAGCCCTCTTAAAGCGTGTTGGGGACCAGGTGCGACAGCTTGAGCTCTCTTATGTCATGGATCCCGCCGATTCTGCGAGGGAGGCATGGATATCAGGCCAGGATTCCCTGAACCATTTGAGATCCTCCGCCGCAGAGCGAAAGCGATTCTTTACCAAACAGGCCTTTTATAAGGAGGGGGAGAAAACTGTTGGCTAGAATTGCCAGATCCCAACAGTCATTCCCAGCCATAGGAGCCATCCGCTGCTCTACGGGGCGAATGGTGAACGACCCTGAGCTGATAATCACTGAACTAGCTTCCTTCTATGTGGATTTGTACAAACCCTGGGACAACTACACTGACGAGGCACTGGGTATTTAGACACTGTGTCCATGCCGGCTCTGACTCGTCAAGCGCGAATGGATCTTGAAGCTCCATTTACGCTTCACTAACCTCCCCAGCATGCTATCCTGGGCCCATATACACCTAGCCTGGTCACTTAACAATGTATTTTGTCAGCTCCATTGTACTGCTTTACCCTAAACACCCCCTAAAATGTGTACAAATGTTATGTGTGTGCTTAAATTAATGCAGAGTTTTGGGGTCCCAAAAATAAAGATTATTCAGGAGATCACGAGAAATAATAAAGAAATACGTTTGTGAGAACGTCTGTGTGAATATGAGCAGCAAAACAACTAACTTTATCTAGCATTATAAAGAGAATGCTCTGCATTAAACTATTAAAAAAAATTCAGCGTGACGAATGTGTTATCTCCATTATGAACGGTAGTTTTACCAGACCGAGCGTTTCCATCTCGTACTTGAATCTGAGCATGCGTGATTTTTTGCGCGTCGGAATTGCATACACACGAATGCATTTTCGGATAGGAACTTTTTCCGACCGAAAAATAGAGAACCTGCTCTCAATCTCGTCCGATGGAGCATACATACGGTCGCATTTTCCGACCAAAAGCTCACATCGATCTTTTGCTGGCGGAATTTCCGATCGTGTGTACGCAGCATAACATTTGTGAAGTGCGCGACTAATAGTTGTCCTGTGGACAGATTCTCCCACCTGAGCTGTGGATCTCTGCAGCTCCTCCAGAGTTCCCATGGGCCTCTTGGCTGCTTCTCTGATTAATGCTCTCCTTGCCCGGCCTGTCAGTTTAGGTGGACGGCCATGTTTTGGTAGGTTTTCAGTTGTGCCATACTCTTTCCATTTTCGGATGATGGATTGAACAGTGCTACTTGAGATATTTAAAACTTGGGATTTTTTTTTTTAGAACTTAACCCTGCTTTGGGCTGGGTTCACACTAATGCGAATTGGTTGCAGGTTTACCTGCATCCAATTTGCATGACAGGAGATTGTGACTGGCTCTCAATGGAGCCGGTTCACACACCTCCGGATTGGCTGCTGAGTGAAGTGCACAGAGGTCCTGTGCGTCTTTGGCTCAGTTTCAGGTCCAATTCAGGCAAAAATTTGATTCGTCCCTGAAACGGAGAACAAGGACGCACTGGACCCCTGCTGTCAGCCGCAGCCGTCTGCAGTGTAAACACAGCCTTAAACCTCTCCACCACTTTATTCCTGGCCTGTCTGGTGTGTTCCTTGGCCTTCATGATGCTGTTGGTTCACAAAGGTTCTCTAAGAAACCTCTGAGGGCTTCACAGAACAGCTGTATTAATACTGAGATTAAATTACACACAGGTGGACTCTATTTACTAATTAGATGACTTCTGAAGGCGATTGGTTCCACCAGATTTTAGTTAGGGGTATCAGTGTAAAGGGGGCTGAATACAAATGCACCCTACACTTTTCAGATATCTATTTGTAAAAAAAAATGAAAAACATTTATCATTTTCCTTCCACTTCCCAATTGTGTCACACTTTGTGTTGGTCTATCACATAACATCCCAATAAAATACTTTTACGTTTTTGGTTGTAACATGAAAAAATTTGGAAATTTCAAGGGGTATGAATACTTTTTAAAGGCACTGTATCCATAAATCCTAACAAAGGTTTTAACCTTCTTTAATCTACTAGAAATGTAAAGATGCCTGTGCCCCTTTTTGGGGGAAATTTTTGCTCAGGGTTCTGTAGTTTTTGACACCCATCAAATAGACAGGAAGTGGGGCAAAATCTCCCAGATGGAAACACCAATAATAATGTGATAGAATTTGCATGCCGTACACATTCTTATGCAATCATTTAAAAAAAGTCTTGGCAGGGGTTTGACCTTTAGGCCTCATGCACACTGGAAGTTTTTGGACGTTTTTACAGCTGCTGTTTTTTGCTTCAGACGTTTTTTTTTTTTACAGTCAATAAACTCTCCAGCATGTTATCCTATGTGTCCATGCACACATAGGCTGTTATCAACTGTTTTTGGCTGGGGTGTTTTTTTGGCTGGAAAAAAAAACAAAACTAGTGTAAAAACACAAATAAACACAAATAAACACTTAAAAATTACGACGTTTAAAAACGCTAATGCTAAAAATTGCTAAAAAACTAAAAAATAAAACCCTAAAAACTTTATTGCAAAAACATTGAAAAACTTTGAAAAACTCACTGCAAAGCTACTGACATTTTAATGACGTTATTATAAAGTCCAGAGTGAATGAGACCTTAACCACAGATTACTATCACAATACTAAGCATTACGAATATCCACAAACAAAAAACTTTGTGGTATAAAATATTTGCATATTTGTCATTTTTCTCTAATCTACTTCAGATAAAGATTTCACAAGAACCTTCCATTTCCTCATTTTAAAACTTTGATCAGATATTTACACTCGACAGACAAACAAGTAGAGATATCTCCTGTCCGTGAGTCATTCATAGATTTTTGTTTTATGTTTTTTATGTTTTTATGTTTTTTATGCCACACATTTTTTTTAACAATTCTGAAAACATTCCATGAGTTTTTGATGGCAAGGGATTGAATGCTAAACAGCAATCTTCCACCTGTAGTATTGACTAGTCTAGGAATGAGGTTCAGGTTCCACCATGGGGTTCACCTGCTACCATGGGTTTGAGGCAAATCTTGCAGGTTTGAGATTTGCAGTCCCATGTGTCACAGCTAAAACAAATAAAGCCATTCTTTAAACTAAAATTAATCAGATTGGGTTGCTGCTGCTATATGTGAGCCAAAATAATAAAGAATGAGACAACATTGATTCCACAACTAAATGTGTACTGTTAGTGTCGCAAACGTCGCGTACACACGATCGGACTATACGGCGGGATTGTCTGCTGGACCAGAGTCTGCCAGACAATCCGACCGTGTGTGGGCTCCAGCGGACTTTTTCTTCCCAAAAGTCCGGCGGACTTTGAAAGAAGACTTGACTCAAAATTGTCCGCCGGACACAGCTTTCCGACGGACAATCCGCTCGTCTGTGTGCTAGTCCGCCGGACTTTTCAAATGAACAGACTTGCCCACACATGGAGTAAAGAGAAGTAGAAGAAGAAGGTGGCGGCGGCGAACGAGAAGACCGGGCCAACGCTAGTAAAAGAGCTGGAAGAAGATAGCGGAGGAGCCCGGCTAGAAGACCCCCGAAGTCGGAAGAAGACCCCCGTAGCTGCCTAATAAACTACTTTTAAAACCTGTGTTGTGTGTTTTTTTTTTTTACACTTTTTTTTCCCCAGGTGAATGGGTAGGGGTACGATGTACACCATACTCATTAAGCCCCCCACCCGCAGACCCCGACAACCAACGGCCAGGGTTGTCGGGAAAAGGCCCTTGTCCTCATCAACATGGGGACAAGGTGCTTTGGGGTGGGGGGCCCCCCTTCCCCAAAGCACCCACCCCCCCATGTTGAGGGCACTCGGCCTGATACGGTTCAGGGGGGGGGGGCGCTCGCTCGTCCCCACCCCCTTGTCCTGACCGGCTCACAGAGCCAGGTACACATTATTACTCACAGAGCCAGGTACAAACTATTACTCACAGAGCCAGGTACAAATGATTACTCACAGAGCCAGGTATAAATGATTACTCACAGAGCCAGGTACACATTATTACTCACAGAGC
Source organism: Lithobates sylvaticus (assembly GCA_028564925.1). Classification (NCBI taxonomy): domain Eukaryota; kingdom Metazoa; phylum Chordata; class Amphibia; order Anura; family Ranidae; genus Lithobates; species Lithobates sylvaticus. The sequence goes on from CM053026.1 coordinate 722,304,079, forward strand.
CATGTTTAAATTATTACTCACAGAACCAGGTTCAAATTATTACTCACAGAGCCAGGTACAAACTATTACTCACAGAGCCAGGTACAAACTATTACTCACAGAGCCAGGTATAAACTATTACTCACAGAGCCAGGTACAAACTATTACTCACAGAGCCAGGTACAAACTATTACTCACAGAGCCAGGTTCAAATTATTACTCACAGAGCCAGGTACAAACTATTACTCACAGAGCCAGGTTTAAATTATTACTCACAGAGCCAGGTTCAAATTATTACTCACAGAGCCAGGTATAAATTATCACTCAAAGAGCCAGGTTCAAATTATTACTCACAGAGCCAGGTACAAATTATTAATCACAGAGCCAGGTATAAATTATTACTCACAGAGCCAGGTTCAAATTATTACTCACAGAGCCAGGTACAAATTATTACTCACAGAGCCAGGTATAAATTATTACTCACAGAGCCAGGTTCAATTTATTACTCACAGAGCCAGGTTCAAATTGTTACAGAGCCAGGTTCAAATTATTACTCACAGAGCCAGGTACAAATTATTGCTCACAGAGCCAGGTTTAAATTATTACTCACAGAGCCAGGTTCAAATTGTTACTCACAGAGCCAGGTACAAATTATTACTCACAGAGCCAGGTACAAATTATTACTCACAGAGCCAGGTATAAATTATTACTCACAGAGCCAGGTATAAATTATTACTCACAGAGCCAGGTACAAATTATTACTCACAGAGCCAGGTTCAAATTATTACTCACAGAGCCAGGTTCAAATTATTACTCACAGAGCCAGGTACAAATTATTACTCACAGAGCCAGGTATAAATTATTACTCACAGAGCCAGGTACAAATTATTACTTACAGAGCCAGGTATAAATTATTACTCACAGAGCCAGGTATAAATTATTACTCACAGAGCCAGGTTCAAATTATTACAGAGCCAGGTTCAAATTATTACTCACAGAGCCAGGTACAAATTATTACTCACAGAGCCAGGTACAAATTATTACTCACAGAGCCAGGTACAAATTATTACTAACAGAGCCAGGTACAAATTGTTACAGAGCCAGGTACAAATTATTACTCACAGAGCCAGGTATAAATTATTACTCACAGAGCCAGGTACAAATTATTACTCACAAAGCCAGGTACAAATTATTACTCACAGAGCCAGGTACAAATTATTACTGACAGAGCCAGGTATAAATTATTACTCACAGAGCCAGGTACAAATTATTACTCACAGAGCCAGGTACAAATTATTACTCACAGAGCCAGGTATAAATTATTACTCACAGAGCCAGTAATAAATTATTACTCGCAGGGCCAGTAATAAATTATTACCCGCAGGGCCAGTAATAAATTATTACCCGCAGGGCCAGTAATAAATTATTACCCGCAGGGCCAGTAATAAATTATTACCCGCAGGGCCAGTAATAAATTATTACCCGCAGAGCCAGTAATAAATTATTACCCGCAGAGCCAGTAATAAATTATTACCCGCAGAGCCAGTAATAAATTATTACTTGCAGAGCCAGGTATAAAATGATCGTAGTTACCATTAGGGAAAGGAGCACTTTCTTGCCCTGGAGCATCAGATCGAACCCCTTCACAGGCGGGAAGAGGAGTGGGCGTGTACTGCTTTCCCTTTCCCCTGCAGCACTTCGTCGGCTTTCATGTGTTTAGCCCCCGGTCACCTGGCAACCAGGACGCAAGAGGAGGAGGAGGGACAGAGAAGCCGAGGCCACCACCTCCCCTATATGCGGCCGCAGCACCTTGCTGGCTTTCAAGTGTGGGAGGCAGGTATGAGACCCGCCTCCCGCACTTGAAAGCCAGCAAGGTGCTGCGGCCGCATATAGGGGAGGTGGTGGCCTCGGCTTCTCTGTCCCTCCTCCTCTCAGTGTGTCCTGGTTGCCAGGTGATCGGGGTGGCAGGGCACATGCGCCGCGAACGGCGGCTTTCAGCCTTTCATATCGCCCCTCGGCAAGCTTCCACATGTGGCCTGGCAGCCCATCGGCCCTCCGGACAAATGCCCGGTCTGCCCTATGGCCAGTCCGGGCCTGCTCCCCAGTGCCGGCAGCACTCATGCAGCACCAGACCATGACACTCCCACCACCATGCTTGACTGTAGGCAAGACAAACTTGTCTTTGTACTCCTCACCTGGTTGCCGCCCCACACGCTTGACACCATCTGAACCAAATATGTTTATCTTGGTCTCATCAGACCACAGGACATGGTAACAGTAATCCATGTCCTTAGTCTGCTTGTCTTCCGCACACTGTTTGCGGGCTTTCTTGTGCATCATCTTTAGAAGAAGCTTCCTTCTGGGATAACTACTGCGGTAAAGTTTCCATAATGCCGTAATTACTGCATATTTTCATACAGTAATTTATCATGGTTCCTCGCTGACAGCTGAATGTAAAGAAAAATACAGACAATTACAAAATACTTAATTTTTTTTTAAAACGCCAACATTTATTTAAAAAAGCGGTGTGGGACACCTGAGGCCTAACCGCATCACCAGCACCACTGCCTCTGCACCATTGCCACAGGGAGACCGGAGCATTCAACCACTCTCTGCTTCATACTGCTGAATGACAAGAAGCCCCAGGAAGAGACCGAGGGAGTCCCTTCCACCGCAAGTGTCTACCGCCGCTTTCTCCTGGGAATAGATGAGAGGGTTGCCTGTTAGCAGAACTCATCCAATGAGAGTAGGATATCCAGCACACCAGTGCTATACTACACCCTTAGCAGATCTATATACCCCTCCCATACTGCATCCACTTCACTCTGTGCCAAAATTGTACTGCACCTTTCTACCTCTTACTGCATGCAGATTTAATAAAACCAACATTAAGTGCACCAACAATTCGTAAAGGACCCCAATAATAGCCGGTAAAAGAACAACCTAGAGGAGTGCCCCTCCCATACCATCCTGCAAATCCCCTTTGTCCTCTTTACTCTTTCCTGCCATTTCATATACTGACAGTGCATACCCAGTCTGTTTAGGCCTAGAATAGCCACTTTTAGTGCACTTGGGCAGTATAGTTCCTGCATTTTGATAGATCAAGTTTTACCACTGCTCATTTTTGCATTTCACTGTTGCTACTGTTTGTGCTGATCTGGACATTACATTTCATCCTATGCTTAGCCCCTTCTGTTAGCCACTTTGTATGCTGAACTGTGTTACTCAGTTCCCATTACTTGGGCTGAGTTACCTCCAATTACATCTACTGCCACTAGATGGCAGTAGTGTAATTCCGGTGTCCTGCCAAAAAAGTTCACCCGCCGGATAAGAACCCCCTGTACTGCGCAGGCACAGCGCTTGCACAGTACAAAGGACTACGGAGCTTACGAAAATTGCCGAACCTAAACAGCTCTGAGTGAACTCTACATGCGCAGGCGCAGTTAACATGTAATTGTACGAGGCGATGCCACACGCTCCGGATGCTCGTGCTACTCTGCAAGGGGCGTCTATCGTGTAACTAAGGGGCGGGTCTAGTATTACTGTAACCAAGGGGCGCATTTATTATTATTGTTATATATCGAGCTCTGCCCATTAATTTAACATTCGCCCTCTTCTGTAGCCATCCGCCCCTTACACGATATAATAATAATAGACCCGCCCCTTGCTTACACGCTATAACAGATCTGCCCCTTGGTTAGAGTAATAATAGAGCAGCCCCTTGGTTACACAATATATAACAATAATAATAAATGCGCCCCTTGCTTACAGTAATACTAGACCCCGCCCCTTAGTTACACGTATAGAATATTAAACAATAAAGTCAGTTACTTTGCTGAGTAACTAATTACTTTTCCAATGTTTGTACACTCAACCTGGTGTGTCAGAGGGGCTGAGGTTTTGAGAAGGTCAAGGCAAAGAACAAAGGACACATCCTATGAGGGGGCAGTGCTACACTAGCCTTATTTCTTGGACCATCACAGCCCACGGTCTCCCTTGCTTCCACTCTAACCCCAGAATGTGGGGCCGTACATGATGATTGCAAGAGCTAGGAATAGGGAATGTAATTCTGTCCATTGCATGCCCTCAAGACTAAATGAGCATTAGAGCCTTTTTATATAGGGGGGGGGGGGGGGGGTCTACCAGAAGGAGATAACTATTAGCCAACTGGAGTTAAGTTTTAAATGTTCTAATGGGATGTTTACAAAATTAGTTTGGCCAGTCTTAAATGAGGAACTTCACTCCATTCTTTACAATTTATTTTCCCTTCTTATCTTGGACGCTGGGTAGTCTACAAAAAACATACTCCTCAGGCACCAAGTAATTCCAGCGTTGTTATAAGCTGCCACTCTGTCTTTGACTCTGGGTTCCATGCCACCATCCTCTCATCTGATATCATCTTGGGGCCAAACTTCTCTCTCTGATTCTTGTAGCTGCATGCCCCCTATGGTGCGCTGTTGCACATGCACAGTTTGGTGGAGATTTCCCAAAGCATGTGTGAAACCTCCTGGGATGTGTGATATCAGTATCTCAGGAGGCTTCAGGCAGGAAAGGTGGGGTTGGGGTATATTATTCTCATCTATTCGAGAAAACTGGAAGTGCAGGTCCAGATTCCTCAGAAAAGGTATTTAACCATAGATTTAATTTTTTTTATCCGATTGTGTTTGAAGAAGGGGGGAGGAACTTGATGGCACGTCATATAAGAGGGTGAAGTCTTTTTTTAAATATATTATTGCATTGGTTGGAAGTTATGACATTCTTGACACATAAACACAACTAGTGTGACACATATAGCATATAGATAACGGAAAGTTCTTGTCAGGGCTGGGCTCAGCCCTTCCTTCTCTGAGCTGGCCGCTCAGCTGTCGGCTAATTGACAGCTCCTATCTCTCCACGGTGACTCACCTGTTGATGATATCCTGCTCGTCGGCCCTGCCTACTTAAGCCATCCAGTCCAGATTATCTCTGCCTTCGCCTTGGTCACATCTCTAGAGACGCTCTCCTGTGTTCCTGTTAAAGCAGGGGTCTCAAACTAGTGGCCCTCCATCTGTTGCAGAACAACAAATCCCATCATGCCTGTGGGAGTCATGCTTGTAATTGTCAGCCTTGCAATGGGACTTGTAGTTTTGTAACAGCTGGAGGGCCGCCAGTTTGAGACCCCTGTGTTAAAGTCTTGCTTGGCTGACATTACTTCTGGCTCCCTGACGTTTTGGCTTGTCTGACTATCCGTTCCCGAACTCTATGTTTTGACTGTTTACCTTTTTTTTTATTATTATTAAACAAGTGTGATTTAACTATACTTCTGTCTCAGTCTAATTCATGGTTTCTGACAGTAGGCAAAGGCCATGAATTCAGAAGATGCAGTCAATCCACTTGTTGGTAATATTTTTTCCAGATTGGATGAGCAGGATCACTGCATGGATCAGTTTGCCATGGTGTTACAAATGCTCCTGAGTCGCACAGCCCATCTGGAACCTCCCACTGTGGCTGCTCCGCTACAACCTATGTTGCAGGCCGACCCTGCTGCTGCTCTCTGTGGAGGCACCCGCCTCGAGTATTACCTCTATAAGAGGTATGTCTGGTTCCGCTACACTTCCCCAGCGATTTGGGGGTGATCCAGTCCAATGCAGAGGGTTTCTCAACCAGGTTAATATATACTTTGAGATGCTGCCCCAGGCATTTCCCACGGACAGAAGCAAAGTAGGTTTCATTATATCTTCGCTTTCTGAGAGATCCTTGGCCTGGGCAAACCCTCTATGAGAGACACAAAAACCTGTTGTCTTGAGTTATCTTGAGTTTGTAGCTTCTTTTAAAAGATGTTTCTGCACGTTCCGCTTCTGCTGCCAAGTGCCTCATGTCCATCAAACAGAGTACGAGAACTGTTGCCAATTACGCCATTGAATTCAGTACTCTGGCAGCAGAGGTTGCTTGGAACAATGAGGCCCTAGTGGCTGTTTTTTCTCATGGTCTCTCGGATACCATCAAGGATGAGACAACAGCCCGAGATATACCCACTGAGCTGGAGAGGTTGATCACGTTTGCCATCCTCATTGACTCCAGACTCAGAGAAAGACTCTCTTTTAAGGAGCGCTTGCGGAAGCCTCCTGTACATTTGTCTCCGAGCTTTGCAGTCCCACTCTTGCCTCCCTCAACTCCCATGCCTCCTGGTACCGAGTCGGTCAGTGAAGGTGAACCTATGCACTTGGGTTTCACGTGTCTCTCTGCGGATGAGAGAACCTTTAGGAGGAGGGAGAGATTGTGCCCTTATTGTTGCCAGGCAGGCTGATTGCCGTTCTCCGTCTGTACTGAAGGATCAGCGGATGCCGGCAGACATCGAGTCTGCAGTACCCGCGGTGTATTATCACAGTGGGAGCGGGCCACCAGTGGAGCACGTGTGCGACCCAGAAGTGTTGGATCACGTACTAGGTATGTGATCTGGCATAGGGCGGCCACCCTGCCGCAGTATATGTATGGTAGGCAGTCTGCAAGTGGTTAATACAGAGAACGCATTTAGTCTTTACAACTGCTTTAACTTCGAAAACCTTTTAAATGTCTTCCTCAGGAAGCAGAACATACAGAACTATGGGAATTGTTAGGGAATAAAAATCACACATATAGGCTGAACAATGTGGACCTGTGTCTTTTTTTAACGTTATAAACCATATATGTTATAGATATTATTCTTTTTTTTTTTTAGAAAGAAATCAAAAGATAAAACAGTCACAGCTCTGAACATTAATTGGACATTGCCTTGATATCTCTCTGGCAAGGATTCCATGTGCTCATAGTCATTTTACCAACTAACCAACACAAATGTCAACTAAAATCCAATAAACTCGTGAATTTGCTGACGCATGCAGACATGTGAGGATCGGATGACCTTGGAGGTTTCACTTGTTTCCTTGTCTTTCAATTACAGAGTCATGTGAAAGGTCCTGCTAGCTATAATTGGGTTATAGTCATAAAGATCTCACATGTCTAAAGCAAAGTTTTAACATATATGCTCAAAATTCTGAGCCTTTATGGAAAAATCATCTGGCCTTCTATGAAGATAGAAGACCAATCATTATTTTCTGTTGTGGTTATTTGGGTTTTCTCACTTTGGCTTTTTGTAAAAAAATTGATAAAAAATAAAAGGTCCATTTACATTTGAGCGGTAACACATGTGCATCTTTTTGTGTGTTAATGTGGATTGCATTAAAGTGGTTGTAAACCCTTACATATACCCAGTGAAGTAACTGGCCTCAGGTGATACACAGAGATGAACCAAATCCTACAGACAGTTGTACCTGTTTGTCTACAGACTTCTTTCCCCTACATCAATTCAAAGTGCAGAATTTACATAGGATCTCTCAGCTCTGAAAAGCAGGGGGCAGAGAGCTGAAGTTACATTGTTAGTAAGGAGAGCTCTGAAAGCTGATTGGGGGGAAAAGAACACACACGCCCCTTCACATAGGAACAGAGCTGAGGTTGTCAATCAGCTGGAGTTCCCTCCCCTGTCACCATTTTTCTCTTGATGTCAGGAAAACTTGTCAGAAGTGACTCATGCTGATAACAGAGGAACAGTGGACAGAAATGACACTTAGTGCTCTAGATTGAGAAAAGCACACACTATAGAGGGATATGCCTTGTTCATATTTCATGTCTGAGGTTTACAACCACTTTAAGCTCTTTACGACCACTCCATAGCCAGCACAGTCGCACATTGCCAGGAGGGTGTCATATGATGTCCTCCCGTGATCGTGCTTCCCGCGCCCCCCCGCGCAGTACGCATCGGCAGGGTTTTGTCATAAGCAGTGTCCTTCTGACACAGCTTATCATAGATTGGGGTAAACAGCCAATCACAGCGACTCTTTACCATGTGACCAGCTGTGTCCAGTCACAGCTGATCACAGTATAAACAGGATTTGCCAGTTATCAGCAATCCTCTCCTCACACTGACAGCGCAATGCTTGTTAGTGCCCATCAGTGATGCCTGTCAGTGCCACATATCAAGGACACCTATCAGTACCCATCAGTGCCTCCTCATCAGTGCCCATCAGTGCCTCCTCATCAGTGCCCATCAGTGCTGCCTCATTAGTGCCGCCTCATCGGTGCCCATTAGTGCAGCCTATCAGTGCCCACCAGTAGAGCCTCATCAGTACACATCAGTGCTTCCTCATCAGTGCCCATCAGTGCTGCCTCATCAGTGCCACCTCATCAGTGGATAGACCTGGAAGCTCTCTTCGTTCCAGGACTCCACGAGGAGAGCATCTCCTGGATCCCATGAGAGGAGGAACCGCTCTGTTGCTGTGAGTGAGAGGGGGATTCTAGCCTACCCAGGGACACACAGCTTGCAGCCCAGCCCAGAGGAACCGTACCTGCAGGCTCCAGCAAGACGCTCTGCAGCTGCTGAGAACGTTTACAAGGGAGGCCCTTTTCAACAGTTAATACAGGACGCCATTGTGGCACACCTGCAGCCAGGAGAGTCGATCGATCGATCGGTGGAGGACCGCTGACTGTATAAAGTATTGGTGAGAGGGCTTTGCCAAGGAACTTATTGCATTTCAAATGATACCCCACTTGCATGCAGTGTACAGGCCCTGTTATCTGGAATACACAAAGGAACGCTACATCACAGCACCAGCTACTTAAATTCCTTTTCATCACTCTGCTATGTTGAGAGGCCTTTATCCACAGAGCTCCTAAATGCCGGTGAAGAGACTAATTGCAAAGCTTTGCTCAGGGTACACTATTAAGAGAACCCTTAAAGGTGGACACGCCACGGTTGATTAGAATTTTTCTTGGGTGTATTGGAAGAGTTATATGCCGGCCTGGGGAACTTGTCACACATCAACAGCGTATCTATGGGAATTTACCTAACTTGTGTATATTGTGATTTACCCTTTTATCTGTTGCATAGTGTTACTGACTGTTTTTCTCTCACTGTTTCAACCAAGTCCTGGCTATTCATACAGGCCTTGGCTGACTAATGTTAATCTAAACTTTATTCTATTTTTAAGTCAACTCAAAAATGCAGCACTGTGTTTTGTATTATTATTAGGTTACTCCAGTTACCACTGAGCTAGGTGTGCCAGAGTGGCTGAGACAGTTTGCTGGGGTTGAGAGGCAGAACAACGGATTGAACCAATAATCAAAAGCAGCTCCTCCGGGGGTTTGCTACATATATTTCTTGTATTAAAAGTATGGACTGCAAAAAGAGAGACATAATTTTGCTCCTGTACAAATCCTTAGTAAGAGTAAGACCTCATCTGGAACACAGTATACAGTTCAGTTTTGGCCACCAGTTCACAAAAAGGATATCGGGGAACTGGAGAAAGTGCAGAGAAGAGCAACCAAACTGATAAGAAGCATGGAGGAGCTCAGTTACGAGAATAGATTATAGGAACTGAATTTATTTTCTCTTGAGAAGAGGAGATTAACAGAGGATTTGATCACCATATATAAATACGTAGGTGGACCATAGTGTGAACTTGGTGTTGAGTTTAGGAAAAAAAACTGCCACACTTCCAGCGCTTCTTGCAGTATTTTACCACTTCCCGCCCGGTCTATAGCAGAATGACGGCCGGGCAGTGGTTCAGTTATCCTGACTGGGCGTCATATGAAGTCCAGCAGGATGACAGCCGCCAGGATGACAGCCGCCCAACAGTCGCGGTGATTGGTGACGCAGTGTGTCAGTCTGACACACCACTACACCAATCTCGGTAAAGAGCCTCCAGCCACAATCAGCCAATCACGGCTGATCACGATGTAAACAGGAAGAGCCGTTGATCGGATGCAGATCGGATACAGATGCAAGTAAAGGAGAGCCAATCGGTGGCTCTCCTGACAGGGGGGTCTGCGCTGATTGTCATTGTCCTGGAGGCAAGCATGGGAGGAAGTAACAAGGGAGCCAGTGAGCAGGAGGTCTTGGGAGGAGAGGACGGTTTGGGTGATATCTGCAGATATGGTTGGTGATGTAGCTGGGGAAAAGGTTGTGGATGACCTTGTATGTGGTTAGTATTTAGAATTTTATACGGTGGAGTACTGGAAGCCAGTGAAGGTATTGGCAGAGAGTAAGTAAGGTGTATTAGTCTTGCAGCAGCATTCATAACAGGCTGAAGAGGGGATAGCCTGCGTAAGGGTAGACCAGTGAGGAGGGAGGTACAGTAGTCAAGGAAGGAGCGAATTCTGGAAATGTTGCAGGAGGTTAAGGCAGCAAGATTTAGCCAGTGATTGGATGTGGGGGCTGAAAGAGAGGTCAGAGTCTAGAATTACACCGAGCACCTTGGCGTGTGTGGAGGAACCAATGGTTGTGCTGTTGATCTCAATGGTAAAGTCATGGGGAGGGGATCGGGGGGGGGGAGGGGTAATATGACAAGCTCAGTTTTAGAAAGATTGAGTTTGAGGAAGTGGTGTGACATCCATACTGAAATGCAGTGTTGGTCATCTTACTTTAAAAAAGTAATTAGTTACAAATTACTTCTCCCAAAAAGTTACTGCGTTAGTAACTCAGTTACTACATTGGAAACGTAATTAGTTACTCAGCAAAGTAACTGTGACTTTTTTTTAAATATTCTAAGGGGCGGGTCTATTATTACTGTAAGCAAGGGGCGCTATTCCCCGCTGCACGTCTATTTCCCCTCTGTACCCCCCTGCACATCTGTTCCCCCCCACACATATATCTGTTCCCCCTCTGTACCCCACTACACGTCTGCCCCCACCCACACACATATATCTGTTCCCCCTCTGTACCCCACTACACGTCTGTCATCCCCCCCCCACACACATATATCTGTTTCCCCTCTGTACATCTGTCCCCCCCAACTCACGGATCGGATCCTTCCTTGGATCAGAGTCATGGATCGTATAATTTTTCGGATCAGCAAATAATAATTGAATTTGCAAAAACCTGTGAAAATTCCACCACCATATAGTCCCCACTGTAATATACATCTCCCCCACTTTAATACACATCTCCCCCACTGTAATATCCACGTCATCTCCCCCACTGTAATATTGTCCGAGTATGGCTGGCTATTACCGAGTATTGCAGAGTATGGCAGAGTATTGCTGGGTATTACTGAGTATTGCAGAGTATGGCAGAGTATGGCTGGGTATTACCAAGTATGGCTGAGTATGGCTGGGTATGGTAGAGTATTGGCTGGGTATTGCAGAGTATTGGCAGGGTATGGGGGGATGGCTGTGACTGCAATTGTCACAGAGCAGCGCTGTGGGCACAACAGATCCAGCCTACAGCGCTGCTGCCATCCGATCTCTCCCCTCCACTGTACAGATCTGTACACAGAGGGGAGAAAGGAACCAGCGTCATCATGCCGCCGGTTTGTTTACAAGTGATCGCTCCGTTTGAAGGAGCAGTCACATTGTAAATGGCCGACGGGTGCACCAAGATGGCCGCCGCTCCCGAGCTAGGACGAAGCCGCGGCCTTTCCTAAGGCAGAGGCTGCGGACCGCTTTGCGGCGGTGATGCCCCTAGTGGCGGTAGATGTAATTGCGGTAACGCCGCCCAAGTAATGGGAACGGCGTTACCATGAGGGGAAGAGTAATCAGTTAGATAACTCGTTACCCCCTAAAGTAACGGCATTAAGTAACGCCATTTACTTTAACTCAGTTAGTTACATCACTGCATTTTACCCATAAATACCGTAAATCAAAACAAAAGAAAAAGAAGAAAAAACGAATAAAACAAAGAAAAATCTATGTATTTATGTCCAGCCTTCTAATGCCCGAAAAAGATGATTGTATATGTACATTCTCAAACCATCTACTGAGTCTAAATGCATATGTATACAAGATAAGAATATATTATAAGTGTAAACTTGTTCAGAAGGGCATAAGAGGCGAGCTGCTGTAATGCTGTCCCACAAAAAATACATATGTATATGGGCTTGAGACAAAACAAAATCAATCAAGCCCAAACACAGATGTACTTAACCGGCTCCTGCACATATACTTCGGCAGAATGGCACAGCTGGGCAAAGTAACGTTACTTTGAATTTCCTGCCTGTTGCGAGCTCCGTGACCGTGCCCGCGGGACACGCGGACTCGATCACCACTGGCAGGGCCGCTGATAAGCCAGTACAACTGGCCCTGTTGTACTGGGCCTGGCCACCAGGGGGGCCCCGAGCAATCTGAATAGATTGCAGAAGAAAAGTTTTGAACGCAGCACAGTATCATCTGCATCCTACATAGTCATCTTAGACTAACCACACCCCTTTAAGCCATGCCCAATAATTAAAGCGGAGTTCCACCCAAAAGTGGAACTTCTGCTTTAAGCACTCCTCGCCTCCTTACATGCCACATTTGTCATGTCATTTTTTTTGGGGGGGGGGGGTGGGGGCTTCGTTAGGAGTGGGACTTCCTGTCCTGCTTCCTCCTTCTGCCTTCTCCTTTCGCCTTAGGCGGCCCCTCCCTCAGGGAAATCTCCTGGGACATGTGACAGGTCCCAGAAGATCGCCTGTTCACTCCGAGAGCATGGCCGGGTGCCCAGAGTGGCAATGGAGGTGCCAGCGGAGAGGAGCGATGGCCGTATCGCTGGACCGTGGAACAGGTAAGTGTCTGTTTACTAAAAGTCAGCAGCCACACTTTGTTGCTGCTGACTTTTAATAAACATAAAAAACCTGTCCATTTTCCAGCTCTGTGTAGCACATATTTTTAAATTAGCCACACCCACAATTTAGCCTTTCTGTATACCCTAGCCTCTCTGTATAGGGGTGGGGCCAGGGGTGGGGCTGAAGGAGGGACCATGGGTGGGGCTGAAGGGGGCCCTGTCAGGTAGGCTGTACGGGGCCCCATGATTTCTATCAGCGGCCCTGACCACGGGGATACCTGCAATTGTGTCACGGAGCTCAAGAACGGGGAGATGCTGATGTAAACAGCATCTCCCCGATCTGCCTAATGACAGCACACTGATCGTCTGCTCCCTGTCATCGGGAGCAGCGATCAGTGTGGTGTCACACACAGCCACGCCCCCAGACAGTTAGAAACTCCCCCAGGAACACTTAACCCCTCCCCACCACCTAGTGGTTAACCCCTTCACTGCCAGTGACATTTTTACAGTAATTAATGCAATTTTATAGCATCGATCGCTGTATTAATGCCAATGGTCCCAAAAATGTGTCAAAATTGTCCGCTGTGTCTGCCATAATGTCGCAGTCACGATAAAAATCGCTGATCGCCGCCATTACTAGTAAAAAAAAAAATGCCATAAAACTATCCCCTATGTTGTAAACGCTATAACTTTTGCGCAAACCAATCAATAAATGCTTATTGCAAATTTTTTTTTTTTTTTTGTAAATAAAACGTTATCAATTCCTTTTGGAACTACCAGTGTTCTAGTTCCTTAAATGCGAACATCTCTACTACTCAATCCCATTCAAAATTGTCATAAATGTTTCTGGATAAAAAAAGATGTACACCTCTATTTGTACACCCAAAAGTCCTGGATTCTATTATCTACATACTTCCCTAACATAGCGTTGATGTCAAAACTTATACTAGCGTAAACGACAATTAATGCTGTGGAGCCGCATATGGAACGCAATAAGATCTATACACTGAATTAAATGGTACTGACTTGTCTTTCACACATTCATGTATATTGTATGGAATACATTGTTGACAATTATACCACTTGAACTCCTAACGCCAGAGTGCATACTGGTTTGCACCTTGTTACATCTTTGTTTATTTTGTGTTGATAAGAAATAAAACCTATTGAACATAAAAATAAAAAAATCACATGTACATAAGTATTCACAGCCTTTGCTCAATACTCTGTTGAAGCACTGTTGGCACCAATTACAGCCTCAAGTCTCTTTGAGTCTGATGATACAAGCTTGGCACATCTATTTTTGGACAGTTTCTCCCATTCTTCTTTGCAGGACCTCTCAAGCTCCATCAGGTTGGATGGGGAGCGTCGGTGCACAACCATTTTCAGATCTCTCCAGAGATGTTTAATCGGGTTCAAGTCTGGGCTCTGGTTGGGCCACTCAAGGACATACACAGAGTTGTCCTGTAGCCATTCCTTTGTTATCTTAGCTGTGTGCTTAAGGTGGTTGTCATTTTGGAAGATGAGCCTTCGCCCCAGTCTGAGGTCCAGAGCGCTCTGGTGCAGGTTTTCATCAAGAATGTCTCTGTACATTGCTGCATTCATCTTTCCCTCGATCCTGACTAGTCTCCCAGTTCCTGCCGCTGAAAACATCTTCACAGCATGATGCTGTGACCACAATGCTTCACTGTAAGGATGGTATTGGTCAGGTGATGAGCCAGGTTGTTCTTCTGAAAAGTTCTCCTCTCTCCACAGAGAAACGCTGGAGCTCTGTCAGAGTGACCATCGGGTTCTTGTTCACCTCTCTGACTAAGGCCCTTCTCGCCCCAATGCTCAGTTTGGCCGGGCGGCCCTCTCTAGAAAGAGTCCTGGTGGTTCCAAACTTCTTCCATTTACGGATGATGGAGGCCACTGTGCTCATTGGGACCGTCAATGCTGCAGAAATATTTCTGTACCCTTCCCCATTGATCTGTGTCAAACTTCATGGCTTGGTTTGTACTTGACATGCACTGTTAAAGGGGTTCTAAACCCTCATGGTCACCTTAATGCATTCTATGCATTAAGGTGAAAAACCATCTGTGGTGCTTCAGCCCCTCCGAGCCCCCTTTTTACTTACCTGACCCGATCTTTCTCCGGCTGGGAACGAGCACACCAGCTCTAGCTGGTGTCTCGTGTCCTGATTGTATAGATTGATAGCAGCGCAGCCATTGGCTCCCGCTGCTGTCAATCAAATCCAATGACACAGAAGCAGGACTCGGGAGCACGCCCATACGGGTGTCCACCTTAGGAAAGCCTTCTCCAACGTGGGCACTGGATGCGGAGAGGAGCCACCAGCACCGCCGGGGGAAGATCGTGGCCACTCTGTGCAAAAAGAACTGCACAGTGAAGGTACATATGACATGTTTGTTATTTAAAAAAAAAAAAATAACCCCTTTAACTGTGGGACCTTATATGGACAGGTGTGTGTCTTTACAAATCATGTCCAATCAACTGAACTTACCACAGATGGACTCCAATAAACTTGTAGAAACATCTCCAGGATGATCAGTGGAAACAGGATACACCTGAGCTCAATTTTGAGTGTCATGGCAAAGGCTATGAATACTTATGTACATGGGATTTTTTTTGTATTTATAATAAATTTGCAAAGATTTCAAACAAACTTCTTTCGCGTTGTCATTATGGGGTATTGCTTGTAGAATTTTGAGAAAAATAATTAATTGAATCCATTTTGGAATAAGGCTGTAACCAATGGCGGAACTATAGGGCACTTGCGACTGGGCCCTGCTGTTCTGCCGCTGTGGGGGGCCCAAGACCCAGCATCTCCCCCTGCACCTCTGGCTGGCCGTTTAGAAAGCAGTGGGGGTAGGTGGCGATCGGCAGCTCTATGGTGCCTATGGGCGGAGGGATCTGCCTGGGGCTTGTAGTTCTCTCTTCCAGAGTGTCAGTGTATACAGTGGTGAGGAGAGGGGAGGGGCCTCTGACCCGGGCAGGTCTCAGTTTCACTTTCAGTGAGTCGCTCTGCTTGTACACTGTTGCTGATACCTGGCTGGGTCAGAGGCCCCTCCCCTCTCCTCTCCACTGTATACACTCGGGAGAAGAACTACAAGCCCCAGGGAGATCCCCCTGCCTTTGGACACCATAGAGTTGCCGATCGCGGGTTTCCACAACCACCAGCCAGGTACACAGGGAATTTCTGGAACGGGGGGGGGGTCAGCTGTCTGGGCACCCTGATGTAAGGGGGGCCCCTCTGGGGACACTAATGTAAGTAAGGGGCCCTCTGGGGACACTAATGTAAGAGGGGGGGGCTCTCTGGGGACACTGATGTAAGGGGAGGCTCTCTGGGGACCCTGATGTAAGGGGAGGCTCTCTGGGGTCCCTGAGGTAAGGGGGGATCTCTGGGGACCCTAATGTAGGGGGAGGCTCTCTGGGGACCTTGATGTAGGGGGAGGCTCTCTGGGGACCCTGATATAAGTAGGGAGGCTCTCTGGGGTCCCTGATCTAAGGGGGGATCTCTGGTTACCCTGATGTAAGGGGGGATCTCTGGGGACCCTGATGTAAGGGGTGATCTCTGGGGACCCTGATGTAAGGGGGGATCTCTGGGGACCCTGATGTAAGTGGGGAATCTCTGGGGACCCTGATATAAGTGGGGGACCCTCACTCAGATATGTAACGATATATATATATATATATATATATATATACCCTGTTTCCCCGAAAATAAGACCTAGCTGATTGTCGGTGATGGCTGCAATATAAGCCCTACCCCCCAAATAAGCCCTAGTTAAAGTCCCTGTAGGTCTTATTTTCAGGGTAGGGCTTATTTTCGGGGAAACCGGGTAGGGCTTATTTGGGGGGGGGGGTAGGGCTTATATTGCAGCCATCACCAACAATCACGCTAGGTCTTATTTTCGGGGAAACAGGGTATATATATATATTATATACATGTGTATGCCCGCCCAAGTGTATGACTTTCTTTACTTCGCTGCTATAGGCTCTAGCCCGAGATCTTTTGTAGACCTAGCAACAACCCTAGTGGGGGCCCTTCATGGTTTCTTGCACTGGGCCCTGAAGATTCTAGTTACGCCTTGGGCTGTAACATAACAAAATGTGGAAAAAGTGAAGCCAGAAGACCGCTGCCTCCCTTGAGATCGTATGGGTTTTATAGCTTTGGGTATATCAAGATCAGATTTTAACATCGTTGGTTAATAGCAACCTATTACTTCATATCTATGCAGTCATTAGGTAGCATTATATCAGTCCATGTACATCAGATGTGTTCTAAAAGATAAGGCTGGCAGGGTGTTGGCACATCTGGTGGCTTCCAATGCCCGTCGATGATCTTTGAGTCTGGGCTGCCGTGAGATCATAAATTTTACCATCAAACTTATTTACACATTTTTGTATTAATGTAACTCTTGCTTTTGTAGCCCTGGTTGGCTGTCCCTTATTAATGCAGAATCAGAAAGCCTGGGCAATAGGCAACCTGTTCTCCTGTCTTCTGCCAATAGATTGGACCAGCCATGGGCGCGGGGGTTCCTACAGAGGTTGTTAGTGGTTCCTTGGCTGTGGCTGATTGACCTCACACCTGATGGTGCAATGATATTTACAGGTCCAATACCACTTGGCAGAGCCAGTAGCATGACACCAATGTTCTGTATAGGGGGCACTCTGACCACCAATGTAAGGGGGGCAATTTTTCCACTGGCCAACAATGTAAGGAGACATAGTTCCCACTGACGACTAATTAATTAATTTCAGTATGAGTTCCCTGAGAAAGAATAAATATTTCAAAGGTTCCTTTGGGGTAAAAAGGTTGCGAAAGGCTGGATTGGACAGTGCAGCCACAAGAAGCAAGCAGGAAAGAATGAGGCACCTGACTGGCCGCATCTGGTAGTCTGACATTTAGCCCTGCCCCCTGGTGCATGGAAGAGGGCGAAAGGCAGGTACCCTGCACAGCCAAGCACATGAATTTCCAGACACACTTCAGTCAAGAAACAGACCTTGTACATTGTTTTGTTTTATTAGGGGAATAGAACTTGAATGGGGATTGGGTGCATATGGGATGCCCACTTGATTGAAGATAGTAAATTTAGAGACTGAACTATATACACCTCTGGTATATACAACCTTTTTCCTTCACATCCAGCACATACACTTGCTTGCAGACTATCACTCCCAGGACCAGCTAGCACTGTGGTTGGGGGCTGACACTGACTCAGCCAGGCCCAAAGCAAATGCCCTTTGCAGGCAGGGACCATGGGTCCCTATGGTGTAGCAAAAATAGGAAGTCCTTATTGCTAGCTGCCCTCCTGGCTGTTGCTTCTGGAGACTTGCCCGGCAGTGTTCTCCCGCTGTCCTCTCCTTGCTCCCAGTGCCTCCTGTACAGGACACCTCTGTGTGTTTTGAGAGGGTCCTGTCTGCACAGGCCCAAGGTCACCCTCCCCCAGAATGGGGAGCTCCCTCAAAGGCCACGACAGCCAAACACTCCATCTCCAGCTTCCTCCCGAACACAACTCCTCCCCAGCTGGGCTGCCCCTGAGTATTTGAGGGGGTCTACCCCCTGCCGATCCAAGTTGGGGATTGTTCAGGGCCCTCAGAATACTCCAGGCAGCTCCACCTTACTTCCCCTCATATTCTTCTAGAAGGCACCAGAACATTCAAGAAGTGGGGGGGGGGGGGGTCTCAGTAAAGCTGCCTGTGAGTCATCCAGCTATCCCTGGATTTCTGCCCAACCCAGGACAAAACACAGACAAGTTTGGCTGCCAGCCAAGCCTGCAAAAATGTACCTACTCTAAGACCCCTTTGACACGGATGGACCATCTATCCATTTTCTTCCATCCGTCAACCGATGACAATGCATTACTATGGGCAAACGGATGACCATCCATTAACCTCTGCTTCCGATTTTATCCATTTTTCTTAACGTACAAGGCTACGTCCAGATCCGTGAAAACGGATATTAACTGACGTTAAAGTGGAGCTCCACCGTAAAAAATTATTAAAAGCCAGCAGCTACAAATACTGCAGCTGCTGACTTTTAATAAATGGACGATTACCTGTCCAGGGTGCCCGCGATGTCGGCAGCAGATGACGAGCAATCGCTTGTCTCTTGGCTGCCCCCGCCGCCATCCTCTGTCAGGGAATCAGGAACTGAAGCGTTGTGGCTTCACTGCCTGGTTCCCTACTGCGCATGCGTGAGTCACTCTGCGCATCTTCATTGGTCCCCATTGTGTTCTGGGAACTGTGTGTTTCCCAGAACACAACTGGGGGGGGGGGGGGTGGGCATCTGCGGATATTCTGCAGCTATCTATGCCCAGAAGTGAGTGCAGATACCTGTATTATACAGGTATCTGCACCCCCTCCCCCTGAAAGGTGCCAATTGTGGCACCAGAGGGGGGGGGGGGAATCCGCTGAGTGGAAGTTCCACTTTAGGGGGGAGCTCCGCTTTAACGGTCAATGTCCGTAAACGTCCGATCAGTTAAGATCCGTTTTGCAGAAATTATTTTTTCTTTGTTTATCTGTAGTATGGGAGGAGCAATGCTTTCTGGATAATTTCCTTAAAGGCACAGAAACTGTTGTAAACGGATCAAAACGGATACAAAAACGGATGAAAAAACAGATGTAAAAGTGTACATTAACGGATGAAAATGGATATTAACGGAACAGAAGATGCAGGGGCGTAACTATAGGGGGTGCAGCAGTCGCGAGCCCAACCGGGCCCTGTGCTGCAAGGGGCCCATGCCACCCCCTCTACATATGGCCGGTGGCAGCATAGGTGGTTAGGCACTGGGCGCCCAGGTGGCTGGAGGTGACTAGCAGAGCTCCATGCTCGACTACCGCACTGGCTGCTCTTTAGTTGTGCAATCGGGTTTTAAATATATTTAGCGCTATAGGGGAAATTTAGTGCCTAGAGAATAGGTACTATATGGGTATGGTAAAAAAAGTTGAATTTGTCTTTAATGTTGAAGGGTGAAAGGAAAGGATTTTTGCCAAATGTGGCGTGGTACCAACCTCTATCTCCCTTATATATAAATAAATATGAATAAATATTGTAGCGGGGTCATACCCCTTTTTGGGGAAAAGACTACATTCCCCATAATTCCCCAGGCTCCCGGGAGGATTGTTTCCGCCCGAGAGGCTTCTGGGGGAGGTGATAAAAGGGAAGAGGAGAGACCGCCTCTTCCTCTTCTGACTGGGCTGGTGAGGCAGACACTTGCTATTGAGGAGACACCTGTGCGGACCGGGACTGCTGAAGGCCTGAAGCCTGGGCCTTGCAGCAGGTGGAGAGAGACTCTCACCCCTCAGAGTCTGCAGCAGCGGAGCGGAGACTTTTCCCTACAGTCGGTCGGTCGGAGCTGAGGACCGGACCCCAGGATTGGTGAGAGAGCTGAAAGGCTCATCCTGCATTGCTATACACACTTTCATGCCTATTGAACTGCCAAGGCACAATTTACCTCAGAGCAGCAAATGTTACTTTCTGTGGATTACAAATACACCATTTAAAGCTACATGTGCACCACCTCTACAGATCTATTGCCGGTGAAGAACACTGTACTTGTACAAGGACTGAGCTCTATTTCTAGGGATCAGGCCTGGTCCGTTAGGTAGGCGCAGATAGATTTATTGCACCTCAGGGGTGCATAGCAGACGGTCGCCACACTTGGCGCTCCGTTCCCCATTGTTAGTTTGATACATATGTGTGTACATGTTTAAGTGCATATTGCAGGGACCTGCTAAAGTATTGTAAGTCAAATGTTAAATGCCTGTTACTATTTCTTTTCCTTACTGCCAAAGTAAAGCCAGTTATTCTTATCTCAGCAGTCTGCTTGTGAGTTTGAGTTCATTACACTTAGAGTATAAGTGATATTTATATGTGCATAGATACATACCCCTTTACTAACTGTGCCAGAGCGGGTAGAGCAAATTGCCGGGGGTTGGTGGAGCTGTACTCAGGGACCCAAAACAAACCAGCGGCCCTCTTAACTGGGGGTATCGCTACACGTGGGGGCTCGTAATCCGGGATCCTGAGTCAGCGGGAAAAGCCGCCAGAAGGTACCGGCATGGACCCGATAGAAGTGGGACGGTGGTACACACTATGGGCCACTGACCCAGCCGCAGCAACAGTCATTGAACTGCCAGGGATATGGCAGAGAGAGGCAGTCAAGCAGCTCATAATGTCATTATCCCCAGGCCACAAGTCATGGATAATGGATATGAGAAATGATGCCGGGTATACATACGCCCTAGTAGAATGGCAGGAAGAGACTCCAGAGCAGTTCAGGAGCCAAAGCATACAAGCACTGGATGGTCAGACCTATCAAATGCTGCATGCGCTGCCGCGCAAGGGAGAAGGTTCTCCTATGAAAACTATGCTATCCCCAAAGAAGGAAGAGCAGAAGGGCGCGGAAAGTCCCGCACCCGCACAAACTACTCTTAGTGCAGAACTGTGTGCTGTCCTAGGGGAGATTGTGACTCAGTGCAGAAGAGACCCCGGGGACTACCCGATGTCGGGATACAGGAAACTCCGGATGTTTTCAGGGAGGACACCTGTACCCTCGGGGGAAGAGGGATTTGAAGAGTGGTTAGATGGTGCCACACAGGCCTTAGAAGAATGGGAGGTCTCAGAAGGTAGAAAGAAGCAAAGGATTGTTGAGAGCCTAAAAGGACCTGCCTTAGAGGCCATACGCAATCTGAAGACAAGCAAAAAGGATTGCACTGCCCAGGACTACATAGACATCCTGGAAAGTGTGTTTGGTGGGACAGAAAAAGTCACAGAACTTACCTATCAGCTGGAACACTGTTACCAGAAGACAGGGGAGAAGCTGTCAGAGTATATGGGACGCTTAGACAAGATTCTGCATAGGATTATCCTGAAGAAGGGGATAGATCCGGGGAAGGTAGATGAAGCCCGTGCCCAGCAGGTGATGAGGGGAGCCCAACCCCTGGACCCGGTCGCACTAGTACTACGTACCCGGCAGGATGGGAAGAGCCTGGACTACCCTGATCTCATTCGAATGGTCAGAGAAGAAGAGGCCATGTTGGAAGAGAAACGGGAAAAGCAAGTGATGGGGTCTACAAAACTTCCAGTGGCCACGGTCAGGTCGGCCTTAACCCCTGAAAGAGAGACAGAGGTAGATGCCCTGAAGTTGCAGATGTCCCAGATGATGGAGATACTGACGTCTCTAGTGGCAAAAGAGACGCCAAGTCCCAAGAAAGAAACAAGCAGGAGGGAATTGTTTCCAGCTGTTCCAGCACCAGCATCCCCACCTGACTACGGTGAGATGATCTGTTTTAATTGTGGCGGAGTGGGCCACATTGCAGCTGTATGTGCCAGTCCCAAGAAGAAGAAAACAGATAGCCGCCAGCCGGCGGGAAACGCCAAAGGGCCCCGGTGAAGGAGTCAACCGGGTGCCCATCCCCTTCAGTGAGCTCCAAGAAGCATAACAGGAAGAGAAAGCGAGGAGATCAAACCCCTAAAAAGGGGCCCAGGGATCCTCAACCAAGGTGCACTCCAGAGAAAGGGGGCAAGACCCCTCCGAAGAGACACAGCACCCCCAAGCGAGAACCCTTAAAAGTGAGAGATAACAATGTCCCTCAACGGGTTCACACTCCCACTAAGAGGGAGAAAATTAATGCATACCAGGCTCAAGAAAGGAGCAAGTGCAGATCAAGTGAGAAAGGAAAGAGTCCACAGAAGAGGACAGCATCAACTCGGCCTTACCCAGAAGAGCTGGTTGGTCCATCCCCTACTGTACCCATCCAAGTGGAAGGAGTGTACACGAAGGCCCTCCTAGACACTGGAGCCCAAGTGACCCTATTGTATAGGGACTTCTATGACAGATACCTGAGTCATCTGCCAATACAGAAGATAGAAGAGTTGGAGATAAGGGGATTGGGAACTCAGAGTTTCCCCTATGATGGGTACCTACCCATAAGGTTGACCTTTGACCCATCCGTAGCTGGGAAGACTGAAGTGTTTGACACCTTAGCAGTGGTGTGTCCCCGCCCACCAGGAACCAGCAAGACGTCCCTGATTATAGGGACGAACACGGACCTAGTCAGAAGGCTTCTGACTCCCCTGGTGAAGAAAGAGAATCTTCCAGCTCCCAAGATCCATCCCATGCTGAAGGCAGCCTACCAGCGGTTGGTCCTAGAGCAGAAGACCCCAAGTGAGGGGATAGGAAGGGTATGGAGGCTTGGAAAAGAAGGAGCAGTGTTGCAGCCTGGAGAGGTGACCTGCATGAGAGCCACGGTGAAACTTAATTGGGAGCAGCCTGGCCCCTTTGTAATGTTGGAACCCGACCCAATGGAGGGTCACTCAGGTCTGGAAGTGATACCAGAAGTAATCTCATTGAAGGACCTGAAGAAGGCTAGAGGAAGAGTCCCTGTCAGTGTGAGGAACCCCACGGAGCGGCCCGTGGAGATCCCTGCCAGGATGCTTCTGGGACAGGTGAGTCCTGCTGTCCCAGTTGGCTGGTCAGAAGTGAAGGGGACGGGTGAAGGAGAAGATGTTTGGAAGAAACTCTCCATGGAAAACCCAAACCTACCTGGAGCTTGGAAAGAGAGAGCCAAGGCCCAGCTGACCAGATGGGAGAAGATTTTCTCTGAAGATGAGTTTGATGTAGGGTGTGCGAGGAGTGCCACCCATCGAATCCGCATGCAAGAGGACAAGCCATTCAGAGAGAGAGTGAGGCGAGTCCCGCTAGCAGATCTGGAGGATCTGAGAGAGCAGCTTGCGGAACTGAAGAAGACGGGAGTGATTAGGGAGTCCAGAAGCCCCTATGCCTCCCCAATAGTGGTGGTCAGGAAGAAGAATGGGTCATTGAGGCTCTGCATTGACTACAGAACTCTCAACAGGAGGACCATTCCTGACCAGTACACCACGCCAAGGATAGAGGATGCCTTGCAGAGTTTATCTGGAGCTAAGTGGTTCAGTGTGATGGCCCTCAAGAGTGGGTATTACCAAATCCCCATGCATCCAGAAGACAGAGAAAAGACTGCCTTCATAACCCCAGTGGGATTCTTTGAGTTCAACAGGATGCCTCAGGGCCTATCTGGAGCTCCTGCTACATTTCAACGCCTTATGGAAAGGACAGTTGGAGACATGAACCTCATAGAAGTCCTTGTGTACCTGGACGATGTCATTGTCTTTGGAAAGACTTTGGAAGAACATGAAGCCAGATTGGAGAAAGTACTGAAGAGGCTCAGTGAAGAGGGACTCAAACTTTCTCCCGAGAAGTGTCGGTTCTATCAGTCTTCTGTGAACTACCTGGGACACATAGTGTCTGAAAAAGGAGTGGCTACAGACCCTGAGAAGTTGGAGGCAGTTACTTCGTGGCCAAGGCCCACAACAGTTACAGAACTTCGGTCTTTCTTGGGGTTCTGCTCCTACTACCGCAGGTTTGTGGATGGGTTTGCCCGCATTGCAAAACCCCTAAACGAACTGCTCAAGACAGAAGGAGAGGAAGATGGATTGGGGCCTAGGAGGTCCGGTGAATCGGTCCAAGACCAATGGAACTCAAGGTGTGAAGAGGCTTTCAGAACCTTGAAGAGAAGTCTCACCGCAGCCCCAGTTTTGGCCTACGCTGACCCCACTAGACCATATGAGCTACATGTTGATGCCAGCCATGAGGGCCTAGGTAGAGTACTCTACCAGGAGTATGAAGACCAGCTGCGACCAGTGGCCTATGTGAGCCGGAGCCTGACCCCCTCCGAGAAGAACTATCCCACCCACAAGTTGGAGTTCTTAGCCCTCAAATGGGCAGTTGTTGACAAACTGAGAGACTATTTGTATGGGGCCGAGTTTACTGTAAAGACAGATAACAACCCCTTGACCTATCTATTCACCACCGCCAAGCTGGATGCAACTGGACACAGATGGTTGGCGGCGTTGTCTGGATTCAATTTCAGCCTCAAGTACAGACCAGGGGCTGGAAATAGGGATGCAGATGCCCTGTCCCGAAGATCCCATGTCATGGTCGATGACTGGGAAGACTGGACTCAAGTGGCACCAGAAGGGGTGCAAGCCCTTTGTCAAGGGGCTGAACTCCAAGCCAGAGGAGGATCCAGAGCGGAAGAGATAGGAGTTACCACAGTGGGAGTCCCAAAGTGTTACTGTGGGGTAACTCAACTAGAAGAAGAGTGTCTACCGAAGCTGTCCAAGAAGGAGTTAAGGTGTGACCAATTGGAAGACCCCATGGGGAGATTGGTCCTGGAGGCACTGGAAGACCAGAGTCCAGAGGGACTTCGCCTTCACCCTTCCAAAGAAGCTCGCCTACTGAGGAGAGAGTTGGACAAGTTACAGGTGCATCAGGGGGTAGTCTACCGAAGGGGCCCCTCTGATGGCCCAGAAGATAAGTGGCAGTTGTTTCTCCCCGAAAAGCATCGAGAGACTGTGCTGACTGCCTTACATGACCAGCATGGTCACTTGGGAGCAGAGAGAACCTTCCAACTTATCAGAGACCGGTTCTATTGGCCCTGCATGAGGGCCGAAGTGGAGGAGTATTGCCATTCCTGTGCAAGATGCATTCAGAGAAAGACTTTACCCCATCAAGCTGCCCCAATGGGCCACCTACAGAGTCAAGGCCCAATGGATCTGGTATGCATTGATTCTCTCTGCCTTGAACCCGATTTGAGTGGATTGGGAAATGTTCTGGTGGTAACCGACCATTTCACCCGTTATGCTCAGGCTTTCCCAACCAAGGACCAGAAGGCCTCTACAGTAGCCAAAGTACTTTTGGAGAAGTACTTTGTTCATTATGGACTGCCACAGAGAATCCATTCAGACCAAGGAAGGGACTTTGAGAGTCGCCTGATCAGGAAGCTACTAGATTCTCTGGGAGTAGAGAAGACTAGAACTACACCATATCACCCTCAAGGTGATGCCCAGCCTGAAAGGTTCAACAGGACCCTATTGAACATGTTGGGAACTTTGGAAACAGAGAAGAAGCAACATTGGAGTCAACACATTTCAGCTCTAGTGCATGCCTACAACTGCACCACAAGTGATGTGACGGGTTTCTCCCCTTACCGGCTTATGTTTGGGAGAGAAGCAAGATTGCCAGTGGATTTGGCCTTTGGCATTTCCTTAGACCATGCCTCTGCTGCCTCCCACAAAGGATATGTGGACAGACTGAGGCACAGTTTGAAGATAGCTTACGAGAAAGCTCAAGCGGCCTCTGACCAGAGGGGGGCCCGAAATAAGAGGAACTTTGATTTGAAAGTTCGAGTACAGGACCTACAGCCTGGGGACCGTGTACTGTTACGCAACCTAGGGATCCCTGGAAAACACAAGATTGCTGATAGATGTAGATCAGAACCATATATCATCTGTAGAAAACTTCCAGGATTGCCTGTCTACAAGTTGAAGCCAGAAGGAAGAGTGGGGCCTTTGAAGACCTGGCATAGGAATCACTTGCTCCCACTCACTGAAGCAGTCAGAATACCTCCAGCAAGAGACGTACCTGAATCTGTTTCCATTCTGGATACCCCTAGGCCTAATACTCGGTCTCAAACGTCCCAAGTTAGGGGTGGACAGGACCCCCAACCAGAGGAAGAAAGAGGAGAACTTGAATGGCTATGGCCTTCCTCAACTCCAGGAAATTCTGCCATAGACCTTCCCCCTACTGAAGATGTGGAAGACAGAATATTGAACCCAGAAGCTACAGAGTTTGTGCCATTCAGTGTTGTGCCTGAGTGCTGGGAAGATATCTCTGGTCTCTACTCAGAAGAAGAAGAAGTAGATGTTCCAGAACCAGAGATGTTGCCAGAATGTGTTCCTGAAGAAGTCCCAAGAGAACAGAGATCTCGCAGAGTTGTGAGGCCTCCCAAGAAGTTAACTTACCCCAAGATGGGAGAAAGTTCAGAGGACTCTGTTACCACAGCAAGGAGAAGTGCTGAACGCCCTGACCCATCCACTGTTCATTTGGTGGAGGGCAACCCCAGCTCACTCTCTGGCACAGTTAAACAGGTCGCCCACACTGAAGTGACCTGTAGACAGGACAGCTCCCCATCTTATGCTAATTGGTGGGAGGCTCCTCTGTCTGAATTATGTGAACGTGTTGTTTCAAAGAAAGCTTGTAGTTTGAACAATGTCTTTGGGGACCAAAGATTCAAAGTGGGGGGAGTGTGTAGCGGGGTCATACCCCTTTTTGGGGAAAAGACTACATTCCCCATAATTCCCCAGGCTCCCGGGAGGATTGTTTCCGCCCGAGAGGCTTCTGGGGGAGGTGATAAAAGGGAAGAAGAGAGACCGTCTCTTCCTCTTCTGACTGGGCTGGTGAGGCAGACACTTGCTATTGAGGAGACACCTGTGCGGACCGGGACTGCTGAAGGCCTGAAGCCTGGGCCTTGCAGCAGGTGGAGAGAGACTCTCACCCCTCAGAGTCTGCAGCAGCGGAGCGGAGACTTTTCCCTACAGTCGGTCGGTCGGAGCTGAGGACCGGACCCCAGGATTGGTGAGAGAGCTGAAAGGCTCATCCTGCATTGCTATACACACTTTCATGCCTATTGAACTGCCAAGGCACAATTTACCTCAGAGCAGCAAATGTTACTTTCTGTGGATTACAAATACACCATTTAAAGCTACATGTGCATCACCTCTACAGATCTATTGCCGGTGAAGAACACTGTACTTGTACAAGGACTGAGCTCTATTGCTAGGGATCAGGCCTGGTCCGTTAGGTAGGCGCAGATAGATTTATTGCACCTCAGGGGTGCATAGCAGACGGTCGCCACACTTGGCGCTCCGTTCCCCATTGTTAGTTTGATACATATGTGTGTACATGTTTAAGTGCATATTGCAGGGACCTGCTAAAGTATTGTAAGTCAAATGTTAAATGCCTGTTACTATTTCTTTTCCTTACTGCCAAAGTAAAGCCAGTTATTCTTATCTCAGCAGTCTGCTTGTGAGTTTGAGTTCAGTACACTTAGAGTATAAGTGATATTTATATGTGCATAGATACATACCCCTTTACTAACTGTGCCAGAGCGGGTAGAGCAAATTGCCGGGGGTTGGTGGAGCTGTACTCAGGGACCCAAAACAAACCAGCGGCCCTCTTAACTGGGGGTATCGCTACAATATAAAAGGATATAAAAGCATAAAACCAACACTTATATATAAATGAATATATATAAAAGCCTAAAACCTCATAACATGAGCACAGTAAAAATATGAAGTATAAAAACGTATGAAGTATAAAAACCGCAACTTATACTAAGCAAATGCAAAGAGGCAAAATTGAAAATAAAAAACAATTGTGGTTATATATAGTGACAAAAACCTTGATTGGTTTAAGTGTGATGTATCGTGACAAATAAATATATAAGAATATAAAGACAAATTTTGTGATAATATCGGTTCAACAGTGGTTGAGACAGTTAGTGCCAAGTGAGAAACCTATACACCAAAGTGTATTGTAGTGAAGTCCAAAAAGAATATGGATGGTGGTCAGGTGAATGGCACAAAAATCCAGCAGGTGACTTCAATGTGTTGGGTGGGGTGATGGTTGACTGATGGCTCTTAAGCCTAATGGAATAAGGCTTACCGGAACAAATGGACTTGAAGGGGCATATGCCTCACAAGTCGCAAAGGCTTATCATTATAGGGTTGACAGATCTCTGCTCGACTCAATGGCTCCAAAGCTCGTGTAGGTACCGCTTGTGTCAATGGTCACGAGGAGATATGTATCAGATGTAAGGGTGGGTATCAACAATCCATGTGGGAAACTGTATTGAAATATCATGGAAGGAAAAACTCACATAGCGTGATACCGTTTAACCACTTCAGCCCCGGACCAATTGGCAGCCAAAGGACCAGGCCCCTTTTTGCAATTCGGCACTGCGTCGCTTTAACTAACAATTGCGCGGTCATGCGACGTGGCTCCAAAACAAAATTGGCGTCCTTTTTTTCCCACAAATAGAGCTTTCTTTTGGTGGTATTTGATCGCCCCTGCGGTTTTTATTTTTTGCGCTATAAACAAAAATAGAGCGACAATTTTGAAAAAAATGCAATATTTTTTACTTTTTGCTATAATAAATATCCCCAAAAAATATATATAAAAAAACATTTTTTTTCCTCAGTTTAGGCCGATACGTATTCTTGTACATATTTTTGGTAAAAAAAATCGCAATTAGCGATTATTGATTAGTTTGCGCAAAAGTTATAGCGTTTACAAAATAGGGGATAGTTTTATAGCATTTTTATTAATATTTTTTTTTTTATTAGTAATGGCGGCGATCAGCGATTTTTATTGTGACTGCGACATTTTGGCGGACACATCGGACATTTTTGACACATTTTTGGGACATTTGTCATTTATACAGCAATCACTGCTATTTAAATAGCACTGATTCCTATGTAAATGACAGTTGTAGTTAGGGGGTTAACCACTAGGGGGCGGGGAGGAGTCAGTGTGACGTGTTGTGTTTTTTTTTTACAGTAGGGGGGCGTGGCTGTACGTCTGACGTCATTGATCGGCGTTCCCGATGACAGGGAACCGCCGATCACTGACAGTCAGTGTAGGAAGCGCGGGGAGAGGTTTGTTTACATAGACCTCTCCCCGTTCTTCCGCTCCGTAACCCGATCGCGGGATACCAGCGGCGATCGGGTCCGCTGGTCCCGCGGCCGTGGTCACGGAGCTCCCGACCGGGTCGCGGGGGGGCCCCGGGGGGGGGGCGCGCGCCCCCCCCGGGCAGGCAAATTAAAGGGGACGTACAGGTACGTCCTTTTGCCTGCCCGTGCCATTCTGTTGACGTATATCTACAGGAGGCGGTCGGGAAGCGGTTAAGAAAGTTTTTAATGGTATATAAACGAATTAAAAACACTCACATTGGTAGAATAAAAACAGGCCTGTTTTTGTATTAAAGATGGCGTGGTGCTGTCGTTCTGGTCCACCCGACGCGTTTCGTCCGCATAGACGTCGTCTGGGGTATAACCACAAGCACCAGCAGCACGCTTATATAGGGAAAGTGACCCCAAAGTGAAAAAATCGTCTGTGTGTACCGGAAGTGACATCACTTCCGGTCTGGCGGAATTGTCATTAGTAATATGGTGAATCATTCATTTTAATGGATCCCAATGTGGATGGAATATGGGGCATGTGAAAGCCTTTCAATTTAGGCTGCAGAAAGGGACTTACAAAAGCTACAAACATTAAAATGTTTGAATACTTCCGGGGGAGAGAGTGGCAACGTCACTGCCGCTCCGTCCATGTGATCGCCTGTTACCAGGCCTCACTATGGATCTAATGGGGCGGCAGTGTATTCGCGTCCTGTGTATTGGGCCAAGCCTCGTTTTGGAGAAGGGGCTGGCGTGACGTAGTGACGTCAGATCCCGGAAATTGAGGCGGAACCAAGCATCGTTTTGAGTCCGGGATGTTCTCTTGTTGCTAACTACGTCAGTATCCCGTGGTATGTTGTTTAGGCATATGTTGCTGACACTGGAGGCGGGGACAAGTGTCTCGAAGCCCATAGTCATAATGTTAAAGCATATGTTGCTGACACTAAGAGCAGGGATGAGAGCCACGGGGGCCCATAGTGAAAATTAGGCAACATGTTGAAAATATGTATAAACGTCAGCATATTAAATGGTTTAGTGTTGAATGGGTATATTTATTTTTAACCGATGTTCTCACTCTGAGGTGGCACTGTTCATGGCATCATATGAAAGTTACATATAAATACAGTTATTATGTGCATTATGTAAAACATGAAACTAGTGTGCACATAATATATTTATGGGGCTTTTAAACGGTCATCACAAATAATTTTGTTATATAAAGGTGCAGCCCATTAAAACCATAAATTATTTTACACAGTCATAAAAATTCCGACGTACTGTTTCCTCTCATAATGTACACAGAGATAAAAACCTTTACATGATAAAAGGGCAGATAAAACTATGTAAGTTCCAAAGGGGTAAAAAACCTTATTATATAAAAAGGCAAGTAAAACAGATTATATCTGGATGTTTAAATATTATGGTAAAAAATCCTAAAAATAATAATTTATCGATATAAACTGTAAAAACCCCATGGGCGTAAATGGATATAGATGAAATGACCGATGACGTACTCTAAGACAGTGGTCATCAACCCTGTCCTCAGGGCCCACTAACAGGCCAGGTTTGCAAGATAACTGAAATACATCACAGGTGATATCATTTGCTGCTCAGTGATTGCAGTATTCTAGTCTGCATCTCCCCAAGGTAATACATAAAACCTGGCCTGTTAGTGGGCCCTGAGGACAGGGTTGATGACCACTGCTCTAAGAAGAGTAAAAGATGTAAAAAATGCCCGCAATTAATAGTAATAATATTAAAATACTGCAGATATTAATATTAATTTATGAAAGTATGTTTGTATATGGACGAAAAGTTAGAGTTAAAAGAAAGATAAAAAGGGGATAAATTATAGTGATATGACCTGAATGGTAAATCATGCTTTGTTAATGAATGCGTTAATGTCCCAGTCTATGTTCATGCCCAATGGCGAGTAGGACTGTAATTGATAGATCCAGAAGGTTTCTAGTTGTGAAACTCCTCTGGTTTTAGCTCCTCCCCTCCAAGGTGCTGTAAATTTATCTATAATTAAGAATTGGGTGCCACTTGGGTCTCTGTTGTGGACTTGCCGATAATGTCTGGGTACCGTGTGTTTGGTGCTCCCACTTTTTATTTTGGAGATATGCTCGGAAACTCTTGTGGTGAAAGACCATATAGTACGACCAACATACTGTTTAGAGCATGGGCAGGTTATGAGATATACTACATGTGTAGTGGCACATGTGCAAAACTGTTTGATTGGATATTTTGTCTTAGTGATCAAAGACTCAAATTCTTTAGTTGTGCTCCTTCCTTTCACGTTATATTGGCAGACTATACATTTCTTGCAAGGGTAGTATCCGACAAGATTGTGAAAAAAGGAAGGTCTTGTGGGCGGATTGATATTTGTGGGGGCTATTTGACTTTTAAGTGAACGGGGCCCCTTTATAGATCACTTTGGCATTTTCCGGTAGGAAGGGGCCTAGAACTTTATCATTCCTTAGGATGTTCCAATGTTTGGCCATTATGGATTTTATTTGTTTATGCTGAACTGAGTATCCCGTTAAAAAAGACCATTTGAATTTGTCATCAGGGGCGGCTCGAGTTTTGTCTGCTAGGAGAGATGTTCTGTCAGTGCTAAATTTAAAAGTGTTCTCAGATAGTTGGATCTCTAAGTCTAAAAATTGAATTTGGTTCCGGCTTGATTCATGTGTGAGTCTGATGCCGCGATCATTTTGATTCAAAAAGGTGAAAAAGGTGTCCAATGATTCCTGTGACCCTTTCCATAGGAGGAGGATGTCATCAATGTATCTCGCCCATAATTTTAGTTCTGGTCTAGCAGTAGCATAGATGACATCCTCCTCCCACTTGGCCATGAAGATGTTCGCCAGGCTAGGGGCAAATTTAGCCCCCATGGCAACTCCCTTTTCTTGCGAGTAGAATTGTCCGTTAAACCAAAAATAATTGCGATTGGTTGCAAAGGTAAGAAGTTCCATAATAAAATTTGTCTGTCTCCTGATTAGTGTTGGTTCCCGTTTTAAAAAGATTTTCACTGCTTCAAGGCCATGCGAGTGCGCGATGCAGGTGTATAAAGATGCTACGTCTGCAGTGGCCATAATAAAGTCTTCTTCTATCGGTACTGCTGAGAGCTTGTTAATGGCATGTTTGGTGTCTTTCAAATATGAGGGGATTTTCTGAACAATAGGTTGCAAAAAGTGATCAACGTATTTGCCAATTCTCGAGGTAACTGAATCGATGCCACTAATGATTGGGCGTCCTGGAGGTACAGTGGGGTTTTTATGGATTTTAGGGAGGTAATAAATACAGGGGGTCCCCGAGTTACGAACTCGTTAGGGACTGGCCCCGTGTACGGAAGTCGGAAATGTTCGTAAGTCGGCGCGCATGCGAAGACCGACAAATACGGAGATTTCCGGACATTTCCGATGTTCCGTCTGTTGCCGTTCTGCGCATGCGCGGCAAATTACGGACATTTCCGGCATTTTCCGGCGCTCCGTATGGCCGCGCATGCGCAGAACGGCCGAAAGACGGCGAAAACCACAGAAAAATGGCGGAGGGTCCCCGCAGCACCCCGTTCGTAAGTAGGGGTTGTTCGTAGGTCGGGTGTTCGTAAGTCGGGGACCCCCTGTAGTGGGGATCCGAGGTGCTAGTGGGATTAAAAAGTCTCTTTCCTTCCGGTTTAAAATGAAGGAGTCATAACCTTTAGTGACCAGTTCTGTGAGCTCTTTTTTGTATTTAGATGTTGGATCAGATGGTAACTCTTTATATGTGTTTCCGTCGCTGAGGATATTATACATTTCGTCCATATAGGAGGACTTGTCCAGAAAGACTATTCCGCCGCCCTTATCAGCCGGACGGATCACTAAGTCCTTGTTGTCACACAGGGATTTGACTCCTGTGCTGACTGAAGGGTTGTGCATTCCCCACACAACCTGTGTTCTCTGACGCTCCTCTGGGTCCCCCTCTCCTGCTCCATGCAGTGCTGCTCAGTCCGGTGTCTGTCCTCCCCAGCAAGAGTCCCACCCACTGAGTCCGGCTCACACTGCACTGCATGCTTCTCCCTGGCAAACAAACTTTAAGCACACAGATGCAGTGCAGCCCTATGAGAGCCGGCTCCCCAAAGGACACCGCAGGCTTGTCTGCCAGCACCCCCCCTCCTCCCCGTCATACACAGATGTTGACAGGTCTTTCTGGGAGATATGTACCCTAAGGACAGGGACCCCATCTCCCCTGGGGACAGGGCCCAGTTCTCCCTAAAGGACAAGGACCCCATCTCCTCTGGGGACAGAGCCAACTTCTCCCCAGAGGACAGGGACCTAATTTCCTGTGAGGACAGGGACCCCTTCTCACTTGAGAACAGAGACCCCTTCTCACCTGAGGACAGGGACCCCTTATCACCTGGGGACAGGGA
This sequence comes from Lithobates sylvaticus, assembly GCA_028564925.1. Classification (NCBI taxonomy): domain Eukaryota; kingdom Metazoa; phylum Chordata; class Amphibia; order Anura; family Ranidae; genus Lithobates; species Lithobates sylvaticus. Next base: position 722,337,577 of record CM053026.1, read on the forward strand.
CCCCATCTCCAATGGGGACCCCATCTCCCCTGGGAACAGGGCCCACTTCTCCCCAGAGGACAGGGACCCCATTTCCCTTGGGGGCAGGAACCCCTTCTCACATGGGGACAGGGACCCCATCTCCCCTAAGGACAGGGACCCCATCTCCCCTGGGGACAGGACCCACTTCTCCCCAGAGGACAGGGACCCCATTTCCCTTGGGGACAAGGACCCCTTCTCACCTGAGGATGAGGACCCCATCTCCCCTAAGGTCAGGGACCCCATTTCCCCTGGGGACAGGGCCCACTTCTCCCCAGAGGACAGGGACCCCCTTTTCCTTAGGGACAGGGACTCCTAATTACGTGGGGACAGGGACCCCATCTCCCCTAAGGAAAAGGACTCAATCTCTCCTGGGGACAGGGCCCACTTCTCCCCAGAGGACAGGGTCCCAATTTCCCTTTCCCTTCTTCCTCTTTGTCTCAAAGGTGTAACATTATAGGTCTGTTTAGACCTCTGATATCTCACCAAAGTCCCCCAATGGGACTCCTAAAAAAATTGTAAAAAATAATTAAAAAAACTGCTGATACCAGTGGTGGAACTACAGGGGTCACAAAAGTCGTACCTGTGACTGAGCCCTGGAGTTCCACCACCGGACTCAGAGGGAAGGGCCTCGGCTGGGGTTCAGGGGGGCCCTTTATGGTTTCTTGCAACGGGGCCCTGAAGGTTCTAGTTACACCACTGAAAAGATGGATGAAGCAACGGATAATAACTGATATGTTTTTAACGTGGCTAAATTGAGGGTGCCTGTGTGAATGAGGCCTTACCAAAGAAAAAAATCTACATCTACATTTCTAGCATTAGAGAGTGCTACACAAGATTAGGGGGACCCACCACCAGCTGACTTTAAATCTGCTCCTCCACTGGTCAGCGGTATAGATAGGGACTAAGCACTCTAATATAAGCCACCTTAACCACTTCAGCCCCGGACCAATTGGCAGCCAAAGGACCAGGCCCCTTTTTGCGATTCGGCACTGCGTCGCTTTAACTGACAATTGCGCGGTCGTGCGACGTGGCTCCAAAAAAAATTGGCGTCCTTTTTTTCCCCACAAATAGAGCTTTCTTTTGGTGGTATTTGATTGCCCCTGCGGTTTTTATTTTTTGCGCTATAAACAAAAATAGAGCGACAATTTTGAAAAAAATGCAATATTTTTTACTTTTTGCTATAATAAATATCCCCAAAAAATATATAATTTTTTTTTTTTCCTCAGTTTAGGCCGATACGTATTCTTCTACATATTTTTTGTAAAAAAAAATCGCAATTAGCGATTATTGATTGGTTTGCACAAAAGTTATAGCGTTTACAAAATAGGGGATAGTTTTATAGCATTTTTATTAAGATTTTTTTTTTTTACTAGTAATGGCGGCGATCAGCGATTTTTATTGTGACTGCGACATTATGGTGGACACATCGGACATTTTTGGGACCATTGTCATTTATACAGCAATCAATGCTATTTAAATGCATTGATTCCTGTGTAAATGACACTGGCAGTGAAAGAGTTAACCACTAGGGGGCGGGGAGGGGTTATGGTGTGTGACGTTTTTTTTTTTTTTTTACGTCATTGATCGGCTTTCCCGATAATAGGGAACAGCCGATCAATGACAGGCAGTGTAGGAAGCGAGGGGAGAGGTTTGTTTACACAGACCTCTCCCCGTTCTTCAGCTCTGTGACCCGATCGTGGGACACCAGCGGCAATCGGGTCCGCTGGTCCCGCGGCCGTGGTCACGGAGCTCCCGACCGGGTCACGAGCGCGCCGGTGGCGGCGTGCGACCCGACGGCTAGGCAATTAAAGAGGACGTATATATACGTGCTTTTGCCTAGCCGTGCCATTTTGCCGACGTATATTTACATGCGCCGGTCGGGAAGCGGTTAAAGTGGTTGTAAACCTGTTATTTTACTTTGACCTACAGGTAAGCCTAGATTAAAGCGGTTCTGCACACACTTCATTTAGTAAATCTCTTTGCCTTCCAAATCAGGCAAAGAGTACTAAATGAAATGTTTTTTTTTTTTGTTTGTTTCACTTACCTTGTAATTGCTGATGTTCTTTCCTCTGTCTCTTCGGCGGTGGGCGATGTCTCTACGTCGATCCTCGTCATGCCGCACTGTCTCCTGGGACCTGGTGTCATTGATCCCAGGAGTCAGTGCGGACATCCGCCGAAATCTTGTGAGATTTACAGGGCTAGTGCCGAAATCTCGCGAGATTTCAGGCAGATGTGGCCGAAATCTCGTGAGATTTCGGCGAACGTGAGCTACACTTTGCCGTTACTGCGCACGCGCGAGATCGGCGCAGTAACGGCGGTGCATGCTGGGCCATAAAAGGTGCCTGTGTTTCTTTCTGACGAAAACCGGCAGCAGTTCCCTCTTAAAACGGAACACGTGAGTGTACAATAACCATCTCCTATTCCTTCTCATTGCAGAATAAAAAAAAATACATTACAGACAGTGTCATTCCGCTTTAAGGCTTACCTGCTAACGGCGATATGCCACTAGTGGCAGCTCCCGTGCGCATGCGCACGTCCCAGAAGTCACTCCGGGATACATGGCAGCGGCGGGAGGACCGCTTTGGGGGCTTCGTTCTCAGGTAAGTTATTCATAATGAGCTAGTATGCTATGTATACTAGCTCATTATGCCTTTGCCTTGCAGAGTTTATTTATTTTTTTTGTACGGGTTAACTTCCTCTTTAATGTTAGCATTCTTTGTTTTTGTGTGGATTTTCATTACTGCTATTGCTACTGTCTAAGTTAATCGAGTGCTCTCTTTTATTAACCTAGCGCGAACCTAGAGGAAACAAAGGTTATGTTGTGTTACTATGCCATTTATTACCTTGGTACTATGTTATTGATCTAATTGCAGGGCTTGTCCTGGCTCTTTTCTGTAATGCTACTGGCATGTTGGTAAGAGTTGATTTCAGTTCAGGTCACTACTGGGGGGTGGCAGAAGAGCCGAACATCTCCAAAGCTCTTTAGTGAATTAGTGGTGCACCTTTTTTATGTTAGAACACACAAAATGGTGAGTAATGCAGTGACCAACATTGATCATTTGTAACTTCCCTATATATTTATAATGACTGCAGCTAGATAATGCAAGAGAAGATAGCTTGTTGGTTGCCTTGGGGTGACTGCATTTTGCACTTTCATTGATTAACTACTTGAGCTCAGGAAGTTTTACCCCCTTCATGACCAGGCCATTTTTTGCTATTTAGCACTGGGCTACTTTAACTGGTAATTGTGTGGTCATGCAACACTGTACCCAAACAAAATTGATTGGTTTGCGGGAAAGTTATAGCGTCTACAAACTATGGTATTGGTACTGGACTTTTTGTTTATTTATTTTTAAACCTGACATCTTTTTTATTAGTAATGTCGGCGATCTGCGATTTTTATCGTGACTGCGACATTATGGTGGACAGAGCAGACACTTTTGACACTATTTTGGGACCATTGTCATTTATACAGCGATCAGTGCTATAAAAATGCACTGATTACTGTGTAAATGACACTGTCAGGGAAGGGGTTAACCACTAGCGGGTAATGAAGGGGTTAAGTGTGTCCTAGGGAGTGATTCTAACTGTGGGGGGAGGGGCTACAAGTGACACGACAGTGATCACTGCTCCCGATGACAGAGAGCAGTAGATCTCTGTCCTGTCACAAGGCAGAACGGGGAATGTCTTGTTTACATAGGCATCTCCCCGTTCTGCCTCTCCGTGAGATGATCGCGGGCAGCCGGCAGACATCGAATCCGCGGGACCCACGGGTGCGCTCACGGAGCATGCGGTGGGGACGCGCGCCCTGGCATTGCGGCAAATTCAGAGGGACGTACAGGTACGCCCATTTGCGCAGCCGTGCCATTCTGCTGACGTAAATGTACATGCGGCGGTCGGCAATCGGTTAATGAAGGTAGCTGACTTCCAAAACAGTCACCGCCCTAACCCACACCCCTTGATGCGCTTCACCCCAACTGGGATGAAATGCATGAGAGCAGCATAGCTTAGGGAGGGGACTATGAAGACATCAGCTTTTATTGAATAAACCCAACACGTGGAGTGTGGTTTTGTAGTTTACTTTTGCTACGTGGATCTGGAATAGCTTTTTATTAACCAGCATGCAGAGCAGTAGAGGACCCGAGAAGCAAGTTTGGGACTTGGAACGGTGCAGCTTCTTTAAACTTTTACAGGGTCTGATCTGTGCCAGACATCTCTGAACTGTCAGAAACTGCAGATAAAAACAGATAAAGGCATGGTCAGGGGAGTAGTGTGTTCTCTGTGAGAGGTATTACATACCTGGAACTATAACACTTACACATTGCTTAGAATGCTGATTAACATGGGACAATATTTATGATGCTAGGTCCACTTTAGGGACTCCTTGTATCAAAGGTTCAGGCTGGTGGTGGTTTAATGGTGTGGGGGTTATTTTATTGGCACACATTGGGCCCCTTAGTACCAATTGGACATCATTTAAATGCCACAGTCTACCTGAGTATTGTTGCTGACCATGTCCATCCCTTTATGACTACAATATACCCATCTTCTGATGGCTCCTTTCAGCAGGATAATGCACCATGTCACAAAGATCAAATCATCTCACCACTGGTTTCTTCAACATGACAATGAGGTCACTGGACTCCAATGGCCTCCACAGTCACCAGATCTCATCCAATAGAGCACCTTTGGGATGTGGTGGAATGAGAGATTTGCATCATGGATGTGCAGCCGACAAATCTGCAGCAACTGCTGGATGATATCATGTCACTATGGACCAAAATCTCTGAGGAATGTTTCCAACACCTTGTTGAATCTATGCCACGAAGAATTAAGGGAGTTTTAGGAGTACCTAATAAAGTGGCCAGTAAGTGTAGATTCTGCACAGCCTGGGAGCTAAACATGGTCATTAAGGAAAGAAAAAATATATAAAATAGAAGAATGGCCACCGTGATGACCTGTACAGTAGGGTACCATATGATGCAAGGCAGTGAGCTTTGTAAATTGGTCTGCCACAGCAGCATTTGCTCATGCATGCCGTCAGCCTGCACCATTCCTGCCACCTGTCAGGGCGGGGGGGAAAACAAGGCAAATGTACTGTGCTAATTATCTCAAATTCCCTATTAAATACAGGCAGTGTCTTGGGAAAATTACGGTTCTCAGAGGCCCTAATTATATAGCAAAGAAAATATATATTTTGGTTACATTGCTGCCAAATTGTTAGTTACATGGCTGCTATACATGCAGGTTCCCAAGAGCAAAGTGGCCTCCATAATTCTCAAATGGAAGAAGTTTGGCAGAAGCAGATCTCTTCCAAGAACTGGTCACCCAGCCAAGCTGGGAGAAGGACCTTAATAAGAGAGGTGACCAAGAAGCAGACAAGATGGGTGAACTAGCTCTCATGATTGGCTGGCAAACATTCAAGGGTATACCCTTTATCGCAAGGCTATAGGGGGTAAAAAAGGGGGAGGGGTATGCCTATATATCAAGAATAATGTACAAGTGAATGTGAGAGATGACATCACTAAGGGAGCTAGGGAGGAAGTGGAATCCTTATGAGTAGAGCTCCAAAGGGATGAAGCTAAGGGGAAAATATGACTGGGAGTATGCTATAGGCCCCCTAACCTGAGGGAGGAGGGGGACACTGATCTCCTCTCAAAATTTGGATTAGCAGCAAGGATGGGAAGTGTTATCATAATGGGGGATTTTAATTATCCAGACATAGACTGGGCGGAGGGAACCGCGCATTCATCTAAGGCTCGCCAGTTCCTAAATGTCTTGCAGGACAATTTTATGGGTCAGATGGTAGACGCACCAACTAGAAATAAAGCGTTACTGGATCTACTGATTACCAACAATACAGACCTGATCACGGATGTGGAAATACGGGGTAATTTAGGGAACAGTGATCACAGGTCAATTGGCTTCCATATAAATCACACAAATAGGAAACATAAGGGGAATACAAAGACACAGAATTTCAAAAGAGCCAACTTCCCTAAACTACGAACCTTACTAGATTATTGGGTAATAAATTTAAAAAAGCAAACAAAAGTCCTGGATGGCTTAACTCCAATGTAAAAATGCATATAAAAGCAAAGGAGAAGGACTTCAAAAAATACAAGGTTGAGGGATCATCAGCATTCAGACTTTATAAAGAATGCAATAAGAAATGTAAGGGTGCATTAAGGACGGCTAAGATAGAACATGAAAGACACATAGCGGGGGAGAGCAAAAAAATCACAAGAAATTCTTTAAGTATGTATACAGTAAAAAAAGGGAGGACAGACAATATTGGCCCCATAAATGAGTAGGACATCTGGTTACAAAGGATGGGGAGATGGCGAAGGTATTGAATGTATTCTTCTCCTCAGTCTTCACAAGGGAATCAGGGGGTTTCAGTAACCAAAACTGCAGTGTTTATCCTCATGACACATCACAGGAAGCACCACCATGGTTAACAGAGGACAAAATTAAAATTAGACTTGGGAAACTTAACATTAATAAATCACCGGGACCAGATGGCTTGCACCCGAGGGTACTTAGGAAACTCGGTCAAGTAATTACTAGACCATTGTTCCTAATTTTTACTGACAGTCGAATGACTGGAATGGTACCAGCTAATTGGAGAAAAGCCAATGTAGCACCAATATTTAGAAGGGGCCCCAAAATACATCCCTGTGAATTACAGACCACTTAGCCTAACATCAATAGTATGTAAACTCTTGGAGGGGATGATAAGGGACTATATACAAGATTTTAGCAATGACAACGGTATCATTAGCAGTAATCAGCAGGTGATTTGCCAGCTAGATAAAGGAAGGCCTGTAGACATGGTGTATCTGGATTTTGAAAAAGCATTTGACACAGTTCCCCATAAACGTTTACTGTACAAAATAAGGTCCGTTGGCATGGATAAGTACATTAAAAACTGGCTACAAGGGCAAGTTCAGAGGGTAGTGATAAATGGGGAGTACTCAGAATGGTCAGATGGGTAGTGGGGTCCCCCAGGGTTCTGCGATGGGACCAATCCTATTTAATTTGTTCATAAATGAACTAAGCAGGGCAATAACTTCTCCGCAGGATGTGTAAACCGTGCAAAAAGATCTGAACAAATTAATGGGGTGGGCAACTATATGGCAAATGAGGTTCAATGTAGAAAAAATTAAAATAATGCATTTGGGTGGCAAAAATATGAATGCAATCTATACACTGGGGGGAGAACCTCTGGGGGAAACTAGGATGGAAAAGGACCCGGGGGTCCTAGTAGACTATAGGCTCAGTAATGGCATGCAATGCCAAGCTGCTGCTAACAAAGCAAACAGAATAGTGGCATGCATTAAAAAGGGGATTAACTCCAGAGATAATTCTCCCGCTCTACAAGACTCTGGTCCGGCTAACAAAGCTAATAAAGGGTCTGGAGGATATTAGTTATGAGGAAAGGTTGCAAGCACTGAACTTATTCTCTCTGGAGAAGAGATGCTTGAGAGGGGATATGATTTCAATATACAAATACCATACTGGTGACCCCACAATAGGGGTAAAACTTTTTTGCAAAAGGGAGTTTAACAAGACTCGTGGCTACTCATTTAAATTAGGTTTAACCTTAAACTACGTAGAGGGTTCTTTACTGTAAGAGCGGCAAGGATGTGGAATTCCCTTCCACAGGTGGTCTCATCGGGGTGCATTGATAGTTTCAAGAAACTATTAGATAAGCACCTGAACGACCGCAACATACAGGGATATACAATGTAATACTGACATATAATCACACACATAGGTTGGACTTGATGGACTTATGTCTTTTTTCAACCTCACCTACTATGTAACCAGATGGTCACTCTGGCTGAGCTCCAGAGATCCTGTGTGGAGATGGGACAAAGTTCCAGAAGAACAACCATCCCTGCATCCCTCCACTGAGCTGGGCTTTATGGCAGAGTGGCTAGACAAAAGCCAGTGTTGAAAACACAGAAAAGCCCGCTTGGAGTTTCCAAAAAAGCACCTGAAGGACTTTCAGACTGTGAGGAACAAGATTCTCTGGTCTGATGAAACCAAGATTGAACTGATGGGCCTCAATTTTAAATGTTATTTCTGGAGGAAACCAGGCACCAATCATTACCTGCCCAATACCATCCCAACAGTGAAGCATGGTGGTGGCAGCAGCATCATGCTGTAGGGGCATTTTTCAGCAGCAGAGACTGGGAGACTTTTCAGTGTTGAGGGAAAGCTGAATGGAGCAAAGCACAGAGATATCCTCAATTAAAACCTGTTCCACAGCGCTCAGGACCTCACACTGGGCCGGAGGTTCACCTTCCAACATGACAACGATCCTAAGGACACAGCCAAAGCCAACACAGGAATGGCTTAGGGACACGAATGTCCTGGAGTGGCCTAGCCAGAGCCCTGACTTTAACCCTATTAAACACCTCTAGAAAGACCTGAAAATGACTGTCCACTGACAGTCCCCATCCAACCAGACTGAACTTGAGAGGATTTAGTAAAGGGCCTGAATACTTAAGTACAGAAAGCAATACTGATATTTCATTTTTTTTCTTTTTAATAAATTCAGACATTTCTAAAATTCTGTTTTCACTTTGGCATTATGGAGTACAGAGTGTAGATTCATGAGGGAAAAAAATTAGGACATCCTGAGGCGAAAAGGAATTACTGCAGGGGCCAGCGCTAGAAAGGAGGTGAGTATTGCAGGCAAAGCTGAATTTTTAAAGCTACTGGGGGTCCTTGTACGAAGGCTTTAATGAAGTCTTGTACTTAAAGCATAAGTTCACCTTCGAGAACATGTTACATGTTCTGGATCCTGCAGCCAATCCCCGCATTCCCTGTGACAGCAGGCCAGGGATCTTCTCCTGCTGTCACTGTTTGAAAAGAGTGTGGCCATGCGGGGCACATATCCCTGTGAATCAATGAAGTACAAGTACCAACAGCCTTTGCAGCTGTCAGCTTGTAGTTCTCAATGAACTACCAGGGCATTGTTCAGCGCTCGAGTAGTTCATTGAGCCTTCCTGTCTGTGTAACTGCCTGCTCATATGATGTATGGGCAGTCTGTAGGAGTCCAACGTGGCACCCACAATCTGCCGATCGTCAATGCAATACTTTCCAGGCTCCTACAAAAAAAATTAGTAAGTGCTACAAAAAAATGTGCATTTATTTATTTTTTTTTAAATGAACTTCTTCCAAACAAGTAGTAAGTGGACAAATCCTAATATTTAGGGCTGTGGAAAGTAAAGATAATTTCCTCGATTAATTTTTTTGATCGATCAAAATTATTTTGATCGGTAATCACTTCTCCGCCGGCTTCCAGCTCTTCAGGGAGTTCCGTCGGAGATCCGGTGACGTCACAGACATCAGTCACCGGACCCCTTCCCTTCCTTAGCAGATGGAGGGACTTGGGGAAGGGGGAGGAGTCCGGTGACGTTGATGTCTGTGACGTCACCGGAGGAGTCCAGTGACGTTGAATTTCTGATTGAACGCAACGCGTACGGGGGAGGAGCTACGCATGACGTCACCCGCTGCTGCCCTACGGAACTAACACGATTGTCGGCTTTACATGCTGTGTTTTTATCATCTTTATGTGAGTAGTTTGTGTTTGAACACAAAAATTTAATCTTATACTTAAGCGGTGAGCACTTAGATATTTTCTTTCTACCCATGACCTGAAGTCCTTGCTGAGATCTAAGGAGATGTGAGAGAAGTTTATGGTTCGTGTTAACCCTTTTGATACCCGCTTGTATGACCACCTGTTTGCACAGGGGTCCATGCCATGAGGTGAGAGCAATTAGTTAGACCGGAGGTGGAGGGATTGTCACGCTACTGTGGTAAAAAAAATTACTTACGTCAGTGCTACAGTTTGAATTTAAAACGTATTTGTGTGAACTGTGAAGTTAAGTCATGGATTGTGGAAACTAACCAGTGTCGGGTGATTGTATATAGTGTATACCACATTTACCACTGACTAATGCAGAGTTGCAATGCAAGGAGATCAGCTAAAAATAGTTGGATCTGTATGTGCGTTATAATTAATCAAAATTAGTTGATTAATAGATTAAAAAAAATTGATTAATCGAACACGAAAAATTTTAATCAGTAACAGCCCTACTAATATTACTTTACCATTCATATATTTAAGGAAATGAAGACACACACACACACAACATGAACTAATTTTCAATTTTATAGAATCCGTGATCTTTTTATGTTTAAGCGATACAAAAAAATGACATATTCATATTCCTGAGATATAATTCAAATTAACAAATAAACATTCCTAAAAACACACACCAAATAAAATACAGCAAAGGTTTAACACAGTGATCTGTAGATACCAATACAACATCCATATCTGCCTTGCTACCTATTAAAAGTGAAGGCCAGGCCCCATCCACACATTGGGGTTGATTTACAAAAAACAAAGACTGTGCGCTTTGCAAGGTGCAGTTGCCCTCTGCAGGGGCAGTTGTTCCAAGCTCTGCTGACTTCCATCATCCAATCATGTGCAAGCAAAATTGCTGTTTTTTTTTTTTTGTTTTTCCTTGCATGTGATTGGATTTTCTTTGCAAACAGAACCTCTTTTTTTTTTTCCCAAAAAGTTTTTATTGAGCATATTAAAAGGTTACGTCACAAACATCAGGTATTATATTGGCAGCAATAGCAGTACATACAGAATGCTTTATGTCTACTGTAATGTCATCATTGCTGGTGTCATCCCTTCTGGAATCTCTTACCAATCAGCCAACACTATTTTTGCTCTTTTTTTTACAAACCGATGTAGACAGTAGACATCAACCATAAGGACAAAACCTCAGATATTGAGACAAGTGCAGTTCCTCCCCCCTTCATTTTCAATATTTCCATTATATTATAGCCATACTCTCGTCCTCCGTAGTAATCCCCCTCGCTGATTCGTCCTCCGTAGTAATCCCCCTCGCTGATTCCTTCACTTATCTACCTCCGCCACTCTGTTCCTCATCCTCCTCTAGGGTATTTTTTGAGTCAGTCCACCTTCACCATACCTTTCTGAACTTCTTGGGGGCTCCCCTCGCCTCATATGTCATGCGATATAGAAGCACATCAGCGTTTACTATCTTCACCCACATTCCCAGAGTTAGTTGTTCGTCATAAATCCATCTCCGGGCGATTAATTTCAGAAGTCTGAGGAACAATTTAGTATGCACATTTACCTCCTCCTGGTCAAAGATTCCCAGGAGGCATCGTAAGGGGGAAAATATGTTCGGAAGGGCAAAATGATCAGAGATGAACTCAGTCACCCTGGACCACAGGGGCCGTATCCTAGGGCAATCCCATACCATATGTATAAACGTTCCCTTCGCTGCCCTGCACTTGTGGCACTCTGTGGAATCTCTCCTGTGCATTCAAAATAGTCTGGTCAGTGTTTAATATACCTGATTTAGATATCTACCTTTACCTCATTTACTAAGCTCTGGAGCAACTGCACTTTACAAAGTACACAGTCTATTTGCCTTTAGTAAATCAACCCCCTATGTGTGCAATGTGTTGCTGTACATTATGGTGCGTTATGTTAAGGCAGGCAAAAAATGGACATGCACCATTTTTCATGTAGAACACCACAACACACAAATGGGTCACATTTGTATGATACAGTTTACTACAATGCATGTGTGCTGCGCTGCCAAGGTGCGTTGGGTTGCCATTCCAAATTGATGCCATCATAAAACACCAACCTGTGTGTAATGTGTTGCTAAAACAGGATAGTGTTAATGGGGCCTTATGCCGCGTACACACAAGCGGACTTTGATGGACTAGGTCCGACGGACTTTCGACGGAGTTCCGACAAACTTTTCGAATGAACGGACTTGGCCGCACACAATCACACTAAATTCTGACGGATTCGAACATGACGACGTACGACCAGACTAGAATAAGGAAGTTCGTAGCCAGTAGCCAATAGCTGCCCTAGTGTCATTGTTTGTTGGTCGGACTAGCACACAGACGAGCAGATTTTTCGATAGGAACTGGGTCCAGCGGAGTTCCGGCGGGAAAATTTAAGACATGTTCCATTTCTAAAGTCTGTCGGATTTTTCTACAGCAAAAGTCCGATGGAGCCCACACACGATCGAATTGTCCGGCCGATTCGTTCCGTCGGACCTTTGCTGTCGAAAATTCCTCTCGTGTGTACGCGGCATTAGAAGAATCTCCTAATTTCATACTACTAGAAGGTGGCTGTTCAGTAATTTGCAGCTCATTGCAAGGCCAAGGATGGGGTGTGAGGTGGTACATTGTGGTTTCTATGAGTATCTGTGGCAGTTTTTTTTTTTTTGGAGAACTGCTATCAGCAGGGATGATCATTTCCAGCAAGTACTCAGACTTAATGGCGCCCTGGAATTTAATAAGCTGAGAACAGAAAACCACTGAACAGCTACAAGAGTGATTGCAATAAAACGTGCATGATGATAAATTAATATTTTACCATTGCAACTGGGCTTGTGTCCATTCTATATATCCAACATACTTAATAATCAGAACAGATTAAATCAAGATCATAAAGTAAGTTTGGTACTAATATTATAAGCAATGAACACTGAAAACACCTGTTTAAGTAGACTCAATGATGTTGATTTATTAAAGTCAAATAGACTGTGCACTCTGCAAGGGCAGTTGCTACAGAGCTTAGTAAATGAGATAAAGCTTCACTTTGCAAAGAATACCCAATCACATGCAAGAAAGAAAAAAAAACGGAATTTTTGCTTGCACATGATTGGATGATGATAGAAGTCAGCAGAGCTTTTGCTCATTTAATAAGCTCTGGAGCAACTGCACTTACAGAGTACACAGTCTATTTGCCTTTATTAAATCAACCCCAATGAATCTTACAAGAATGTATTTATGTGACCTAGTACAAAAAAAACCTCAAGGACTGCAATGATTATTATATATATATATATATATATATTATATAATAATTTATATTCATATTATGAATACATATAATAGTTGTATATGACTATATTAATAGCCAAGGCAACAAATCCCATAATATGCCAAGCCCCCTTAGCTGATGCATATAGTAAAACAGAACAAATACAGTCCTAGGGTGGAAAAAAAACCAAATCTGATCGAAGTTGAATGCGGATTACCTTACACTAGTTCATATACACCATTAAAGAGTGAACGTCATTACTTCAGGCATTTATGAAGTTCTGTTCACTCCATGTTGGAATCCATGCTACAGAAAGTTACCATGCTATATATGAACCCCAGATATACATAATATGGATATGACTGCATGGATGGCCCTGCAGTTTCACCTCTATGTATATGCTGCTATATTTGGGTTTTTCCATCATGAGACCATATATACACCACTATATGAGTATTAATATGAGAAGAAATAATGAAGAGAACTCCAGTCCTGAGGTTATCTTTTTACAAGATCATATACTTACATTTTAGGATTTCCATTTTCGAAATTTATTTTTCATAGTTACATTGGTCCAACTTGGACCAGTGTAGCTATGCATATGCCTCATACCTTAGCGATCCCTCAAGAATCTGGAAAACACTGTAGCAGACACTGCTACTCCAGTTATCTTCACTGAGTTGCGGGTCCCCTGCTGGGTAGTATTACGACACAGTGCCCACTCGGCAAAGGCATGATTGAGGAAATGCTTTGCGTTTTTTCTCATTGAATGCAAAGCATTCTCTGATTGGATGAGATGGAGACGTGGAAAAGGGATGTTCTCTGCCTCATCCAATCAGAGAACACTTTGTATTCATTGAGAGAATTCAGAGATCTCTGAATGACACCTGTGTCGAGTGGGCAACTTCCTGTGCCCTATAGATGGCAGGGCAGCCACTAGGTACAGGACCTGAAAGCTAGTGGAGATCAGTGGAGTAGTGTTGTCTACTTCAGTGATTTCAAGCTTCCACAAGGATATGCCAGGTATGGTATATACATAGTTACTTTGGTCCAAGCTTCACTGATGTGCACTGATGAGGCTGAACTGATGTGCACTGATGAGGCTGCACTGATGTGCACTGGTAAGGCTGCACTGATGGGCACTAATGAGGTTGCACTGAGGTGCACTGATGAGGCAGCACTAAAGGGGCAATGATGAGGGGGCACTAAAGGGGCAATGATGAGGGGGCACTAAAGGGGCAATGATGAGGGGGGCACTAAAGGGGCAATGATGAGGGGGCACTGATAAGCTGTATTGATGGGCACTGATAAGGAGACACTGCCAAGGCTGCACTGATAGGTGGCACTGACAGTGTGTGAGGAAAGGAATGCCGATAACTGGCAAGGTTGTTTACATGTGATGAGCTGTGTTTGGACACAGCTGATCACATGGTAAAGGGCTGCTGTAATTGGCCCTTTACCTTGATTTAGGGTCAGCCGTGTCCAGAACATGGGAGACACGTTCTGGGAGGAAATCCAAGAACCAGAGAGCCCTGCTGTAGCTGTCTTTCAGCTATAGCCCAGTATTGAAGGGGATATACAAACAGGCGTTTTCAAGGTTTATTGCTTATCTCAGCATACTTCCAAGCAAATTCATAGTCATCATTGAGGTTCACACAATGAACATGCCAACTTTCGTATGAGTGTACCTGGGTATTTTTTGGCTCACAGTGTGCAGACAGTACATATGCCAGCATAAAAAAAACAGCATGATAATGTTCAAACATTTTGCTGACCAGTAGCAATTCAACCTTGAGGCGTTTTGGTCAGAAAAGTGTCGGTCAGTACCAACATTTGCATTCACCATAGAGATAGCACATAATCTATCAGGCCTGGACTTTTGAAAGGCTGCAGAGGCCCGAATTTAGTATGGCCAATTTTTTTCAAAAAAGGGCGGGAGGCTGCCACATGTTGTTTGTTCACATTCTAACATTAATAAGACCTCAGGAATAAAAAAAATAGTATGCATTACTTCATTACATAGGGGTGACATTAATTTTAAACAATATATATTTCACGGATGAAATTATCTGAAGAGAAATTTTCTTTTTTTCTGATAGAAATTCTATTCCCCTTCTGTGGTTCTGGTGCAATATGGGGGAAAGCTGAAGAATCAGGGTAGAAGCTTTGGGCAGCGAGAGTCATTCTCTCTTCAGTCATTCTTAAGGCAGCACAGTAACCGCAGCCTGTGTGTAGAAATCACTAAAATATGGGCTTTCATCTCTGTGAAATATATAATACATAACACACGTATTATAAAGCTTCAAGGCACTATCTGTTATCAGCCAGTGAATACCAGAGCTTAATACTGGTACAAAATAATACAGATCTCACCATTGCCAGCAATGGATTCAGTGCAAACAAAAAAAAAAAAAATACTTTCTAATATATTCTTCAATCAAAGTCAGGACATATTGAATGATGTTTGGTGCTCAAAACCGTACATTAAACTTGCAGTGCTGTATCCATATGACCGCAGTGCCTCTGTATAAACTAGAATAAATAATCTATATTACAGCATGAATGCAATACATACATAGACACTATGACCATGTAAATGCCAGGACCAGGGGCATTGCTAGGTCTACAAAAGATCTGGGGCTAGAGCCCATAGCAGCGTAGTAAAGAAAGTCATACGCCTGGGCGGACATACACATGTATATACAGTAATATACGTGTGTGTGTGTGTGTATATCCCCAGACTGCCCCCCACTTTCATCAGGATCCCCAGAGAGCCCCCCTACATCAGGGTCCCCAGAGAGCCCCCCTTACATCAGGGTCCCCAGAGAGCCCCCCCTTACAACAGGGTCCCCAGAGAGCCCCCCCCCCCTTACAACAGGGTCCCCAGAGAGCCCCCCCCCCCTTACATCAGGGTCCCCAGAGAGCCCCCCCCCCCCCCCCTTACATCAGGGTCCCCAGAGAGCCTCCCCTTACATCAGGGTCCCCAGAGAGCCTCCCCTTACATCAGGGTCCCCAGAGAGCCTCCCCTTACATCAGGGTCCCCAGAGAGCCTCCCCTTACATCAGGGTCCCCAGAGAGCCTCCCCCTTACATCAGGGTCCCCAGAGAGCCTCCCCTTACATCAGGGTCCCCAGAGAGCCTCCCCTTACATCAGGGTCCCCAGAGAGCCTCCCCTTACATCAGGGTCCCCAGAGAGCCTCCTCCTTACATCAGAGTCCCCAGAGAGCCCCCCCCTTGCATCAGGGTCCCCAGAAAGCCTCCCCTCCCCTTGGGGACCCCTGCAGAGACTCGGGGCTATGGGCCCCAGATTCAGGGCTATAGCCCCAAAAGCCACCCCCTAACAACGCCACTGGTCAGGACAATAAACTGTATTCAAAGGCAAAACATTTTTGTTGTAGTTTTTGGATAGAATGGGAAATGGTTAGACCCTCTGTCAGGTTCTTATTGCATGTCATAAATCCATCCAACCCCAGACCCATACGTTTCCTTCTTTAATCCAGAATTCA
Organism: Lithobates sylvaticus; assembly: GCA_028564925.1. Taxonomy (NCBI): domain Eukaryota; kingdom Metazoa; phylum Chordata; class Amphibia; order Anura; family Ranidae; genus Lithobates; species Lithobates sylvaticus. The sequence continues at coordinate 722,354,016 of CM053026.1, forward strand.
CGGCCCACTGTGACACCGTCAACACCCATTTGACAAAGACGTCAGCACTCAGCTAAAAAGCCTCACAGTTTTAATTCGGTCAAATCCCAAAAGCCATATATAGTGAAATAACCAATACCACATACGTTTTGGGGCTGCTGAGGACCCCTCCTTCAAGCGGTCAGTCTGTGTTACCTTTAGGCTACTTTCACACTGGAGCGGTGGGGGCGCTGGCGGTAAAGCGGCGCTATATTTAGCGCCGCTTTACCGGTGTTTTAGCGGCGCATTGCGGCCGCTCGCGGGGTGTTTTTACCCCCCGCGAGCGGCCGAAAAAGGGTCAATACCGCCCGCAAACCGCCGCTATTGCGGCGTTTTGCGGGCGGGTTCGGCGCGCTCCCCCATTGTTTTCAATGGGACCTGGCGCTATAGGAGCGGTAAAAATACCGCTCCAATAGCGAGCCAAAGATGCGGCTTGCAGGACATTTTTGAGCGTCCTGCAAGCGCACCGCTTCAGTGTGAAAGCCCTCGGGCTTTCACACTGAAGGAACAGCAACAGCTGTTTCGGGTCGGTTTGCAGGCGCTATTCTTAGCGCAATAGCGCTTGCAAACCGCCCCAGTGTGAAAGGGGCCTTAAAAAAGGGTCCTCCAGTGATGAAATGTCAGTGGTATCGATCATCTGACTCTTATTTATATATGGCTTTCATGACGTGACCTCATTAAAACTCCAAAGCTTATTGGCTGAGTGCTGGCATCTTTGTAGAAAGGTTCTTATTGCCATCTGTGTCACCGCATTCACATTCTTGATTTGTCCTGGTGACCACCATTTTTGAGTTGTCCCCAAAACAAGAATGAAGGGGAAGTCTTCCGCTTTGCATACTTCTTTCAGTGACAAGTGTCTACCTCACTTTGGAGAGATTTCCTCTAACTTCTGCCTTTCTCTAGAAGGCTACTTTCACTCTGAAGCGCTTTACAGGCGCTATAGCGCTAAAACTAGCGCCTCTCCTGTCACTCCAGTGTGAAAGCTTGAGTGCTTTCACACTGGAGCGGTGCGCTGGCAGGATGCTAACAAAAGTGGGCAGCGCCAGCAAAGCACCGCTGCACAGCGCTTTAAACCCTTTTTCGGCAGCGCCGGCAAAGCGCCGCTGCAGCAGCGCTTTAAACCCTTTTCCGCCCGCTAGTGGGGGTTAAAAGCCCCGCTAAAACGATGGCAAAGCGCCGCTAAAATTAGCGGCGCTTTATCGCTGATACCCCCAGAACCCCAGTGTGAAAGTGCTCTAAGGAAAATCTTACAAATGAGAAAAAACCTGACAGGGTTTAAACATTTTCTACTCAATCCAAAATGAAAAACTAAATTTTGGCCTAAAGCAGAACTAAAGTCTCCATTAATAGAAAAGAAATAAAAAAAAATCATTTGATTTAAAAAAAAAAAAAAAAAAAGCCCCCATTAAAAAAACTTTGAGTAGGCAGCTCTTTATTGCAGAAGAGACATGCAATGTCAACCCATGCTGGCCAATGAAGATGGCTGACACCCAGAAGAAACCGGGTAGAATATGCCAGCGTGGGACCTCGGGCATTTAAAGTAGAGGTAAGTATCTTGGATTTTAGTTCTGCTTTAAGATATACAGTACAATAAAGGATATCTTTCCTTTTTCTATTCTGGTTCATCCATGTCAAGCAATTTGTAATGGATCACAATTACCTGAAACCCACCTTCTGAAATCTTCAATGTTTAGCTAGCCTGGTACCACGCAGCCTTTACAGTGAAACCTTCCAAAACTTTGCATCGCATACTGCAGGCTCCATATTACTTCAGTGATATCCTGTCAACAGCCCTCGGATGGGCGTTTCATACAGGGGAGTGGGATCCACAGCATGGTGCAGAATTTGGAGGCTTTCGGGAGGATGTGCGGTAACAGTCAGGCTGCGCAATGAGGATAGCGGAAGAGCAGACTTACAGGTGAGCACCACCTATTATAAAAATGGTGACCAGAGAAGAATGAAAGGACTGGGCACATATACTTTATGGGGGAACTCCAATCAAAGAACAGATTTCAGCAATGAACTCAATCAGCCAAATTCAATAACTGGAGGGTTTTTAGAATCCCGACCTTGTCCAGTGAGGAGACTTAATTGCCAACAGCTATCTGAGAGTTTGAAGTGAATCGGAAAGGATTAACCCTTTTACTGCCACCACTGTAAAGGCTATGACATAACAGGCAAAATCTGAAAACAGGCTTTAAAAGCAACTGCAAATTTGTCTTGGCATTGGCTTCAGGGCTCTTCATAAAGGGCATCTATCACCACTTGTGTTTGCTTTCAGCTCCCTTATAACCATAATAAAGTTCAATAAAAACGTAAAATGCACAAACAACCTAAACACAATGTATTTTTTAAATAAAAAGAGTCAGAGTCAGTAGTTACTAAAGGTTAGTACGCACATAAGCGCCTAATACGCTACATATATTGGACATCCCCACATCAAAAAATATAAGGCTGAAAGTCTTTAATATGGTTTAGTCCACAACGAGCATTTTATTGTGCATGTAAAAATAAAATAAAAAATGGCTCTCCAATTTAAAGGATTAAATCCAAAAGAACTGGACAGGAGACGGTGGTTGTCATTTCTTTTAACAGCCATAAATCCCTATTCTGTGCCCCTCTGAAACTAGACTTGTGGTTTACATATAAAAAGTAAAAATGGCTGACAGATTGTCTTTAAATACGAAGTTTGGTTTGGACTAACAAACATGAAAATAAGATTAAGGAAAGGGATGGTCGGCACTCAGGATGACATCCAAAATAGCATTCCTTTACTAAATACATGTACAGAGCTGTAAAACAGCCTACGCCTTTCGGACTTTAGTCCTTAGTCATGAAAATAAGATTGTAGACAGATAGGCTATTAAAGTCTGTGGGTGCATGGGACTAGGCTACCATGCCATACCTCCCATCTTTAGAACTGGATAAAAAAGTGCACCTTGGGATGAAGAAGACATGCAGAGCATGGAGCACCTTGCCAAAAAAAAACTAAACTGAGCAATAATGCCCAACAGGAGGTGGGGAGAACAATAATGTCCAACAAGGGACGGGGAAGAACAAGGGGTGTCGAGCAGGGGTGTTTAATAACAGTGCTCAGTGGAAGTTAGGGGTAACAAAAGAGCCCAGTTGGGGGTGGGGGAACAACAGTACACAGCCAGGGTTGGAAAAGCAGAGGGTTGGGAGAAACAAGAGTCCTTCAGGAGGCAAGGTAGAAAGAAAAAATATCTCCCAGTGGAGAACACAATAGTTCCAATGGGCAGGAACAATAGTGCCCAGCCAGGGATGAGGTAGGATAATAGTGCCCAGCTGGGGATGGGGGAGGAAAATAGTGTCCAACAGGGGCGTTTAATAATAGTGCCCAGTGGGAGTTAGGGGTAACAAAAGAGCCCAATTGGGGGTGGGAGGAAACAATAGTACCCAGCCAGGGATGGAACAGCAGGGGGTTGGGAGAAACAAGTGTCCTGCATGAGGGAAGGTAGAAAAAGCAATATCTCTCAGTGGAGAAGACAATAGTTCCAATCGGCAGGAACAATAGTGCCCAGCCAGGGATGAGGTAGGATAATAGTGCCCAGCTGGGGATGGGGGAGGAAAATAGTGTCCAACAGGGGTGTTTAATAATAGTGCCCAGTGGGAGTTAGGGGTTAACAAAAGAGCCCAGTTGGGGGTGGGAGGAAACAATAGTACCCAGCCAGGGTTGGAACAGCAGGGGGTTGGGAGAAACAGTGCCCTGCGGGAGGCAAGGTGAGAGAATAGTGCCGAGCCGTGGAAAACAATATCTCACAGTGGGGAAGACAATAGTGCCCAATGGGTAGGAACAATAGTTCCCAGCCAGGGATGAGGGAGGAAAATAGTGTCCAATAGGGGTGTTTAATAATAGTGTCCAGTGGGAGTTAAGGGTAAAAAAAGAGTCCAGATGGGGGTGGGAGGAAACAAAAGTACCCAGCGGGGGAAACAATAGTACCCAGCCAGGGTTGGAACAGCAGGTGGTTGGGAGAAACAACAGTGCCATGTGGGAGGCAAGATAGAAAAATAGTGCCCAGCAGAGGGAAAATAATATCTCCCAGTGGGGAGGACAATAGTGCTTAGTGGGGAGTGGAAAAGAACAATAGTATCCAGCCAGATATCCAGATATGGGGTAGGATAATAGTGAACAGCTGGGAATGATAGAGGACAATAGTGACCAGCAAGGGATGTGGCAAGACAAAAGTGACCAGCCAGGGATGTGGCAAGACAAAAGTGACCAGCCAGGGATGGGGCAAGACAAAAGTGACCAGCCAGGGATGGGGCAAGACAAAAGTGACCAGCCAGGGATGGGGCAAGACAAAAGTGACCAGCCAGGGATAGGGCAAGACAAAAGTGACCAGCCAGGGATGGGGCAAGACAAAAGTGACCAGCCAGGGATGGGGCAAGACAAAAGTGACCAGCCAGGGATAGGGCAAGACAAAAGTGACCAGCCAGGGATGGGGCAAGACAAAAGTGACCAGCCAGGGATGGGGCAGGACAATAGTAGCCAGCATATGAGGGGAGAACAATTTTGCCCATCCGGGATGGGGAAGAACAATAGTGTTCAGTGGAGGGGTGGGGAGAACCGTGCCAGTGGGATGTAGGAGTAAACATTGGTGTCAGTGGAGAATACCTACCTTGCACAGAAGTCTGTGTCCTTCACTGCTGCTCTCTCATTCCTCCTCCTGCTGCCAGGAGCCTGCTGACTTTGTTGGTCATAAGTTCACATGGAGCAGTGTGCTGGAACAAGCCTGGATCTATGTTAAAATCTGTTAGTCCAAACCACACCTGTCATATAGGCTGCCACTGCTCATGGCATTGCTGGCTAGCAGGGCTCACTACTGGACAGCAAGAATTGCGAGCTGTACTACACACCCTGGTGCTGAGACCCATCATTCTCCTGCATTCCCACATTTTGGCAAGTGTTAGCTCTTTAACACTTTGCAATCTGTTATTGAATTTGGCTGAGTGTGCAAACGGCTATTAATTTTCCTTTGGTGCCCTGCAGTATTCCATCTTGGCTTCTCAGGTGTACCAGCTGTAAGCCTCCCTTACTCTAGCTTATCTGAGTGTCATTTACTTAAAAAAATAAAAATGGCTGAGTGTCAATGACGCTTTACAAACAGCATTCTTTGACCCACGAGTGGTTTTTCACCCTTACAGCAATTTGCAGATCTGTACGTGGTTTGAGATTGCAGGCTTTCACCTGTCAGTAGAGGTAATTCTGTTCCATGACATTAGAAATCCAGTTTTTGATTAGTAAAAGTACCTGAAGGGTCCCCTTCTTCCAGAGGGTCCCTTAAGAATAACAGCAATACTTGGCAGTCTGAAGGTAGACCAATGATATACGGTGGTTCTCAAAGAGAACAATTGTATTCTAATGAAAGCGCAGCAATACCAGATTTTACCAGCAGGTGATGCTGCAAGAGAATGGTGGAGCTATGTGCGGTTGACACTCAGAAATAGCAGGGCAGGACTCCCTTGTTACTACACTAAGTGGTCCCAAATAAAGGAATTGGCAAAAGAAATAAAACATGCACATTTAACCGGATATAAATGTACTAATCTCTAGTAATTTCTGTCTGGATTGGAGTTCCCCTTTCAGAGTGGTTTTAACAAGGCATAGTAGTTCAGAGATTGTAAAAATTAAAAAAATAATAATACAGCATTTTATGATGAATTAATTTTGCATTGCAGAATTAAATAAAAACAATAGAATATCCTCAGTCCTCCATTTTACACGTTCTGAGAGTTCATCGATGACATTGATTTTGAAGTTAGCATGTGATAGTTTCCTGGTCCCATCCTGGCTTCCATGCCTCACCTGGGAGGAACAGTATCATTATGTTCCCATGATAGAGGATCCATTCCAGAACCATCAAGCATGACTTCATTAATCATTAAACGATATGGCTGAAAGCAACATGGCAGGCAAAGAAAGGCGTCCCCGCTGCTGCACATGAATGACCAGTGCAGCCACTTCTACCTGGTGCCTGCTGTTTCGTTTGCTGAGGGCAGCACCTAGGACCTAGGACCTTGGGCAGATCTGAAGGATAATTTGTGTCATTCTCTGCAGAGATGAAGTGAGCGGAAAATAAAAAAAATAGCATCCTTTTCTGCAACATTTCTAGGTGGAGGAAGAATTACACACATTCCTGCTAAATTCAGAATCGTCGCCCTCGCCTGGCGTCCCTGTAACGCCGATGGAGGGTCACAGCGATGAGCAGCGCCCGCCTTCTTGCAATTACGTGTTAAAGGAGGCAGATAGAGTTTACTGGTAGCGGAAGTAGCTCCCTTTTATTACAGGTCCCAAGGACATTCCATCATACATGAAGTGATTCCTCTGTCTGATAAGAGGGGCAAAAGTTACAGTGAATGCCCCCGCTAAGATCCTTCAGCGCGCCTTCCCGCACCAACATCTGTAGCAGCTGCCTCTCTCTGGTGACGTCATGCATCGGCTGTCTGTTCATGGAGTTCATACAAAGGTTATCGAAATAATGCAGAGGGATGTCCGGCTGACTGAGGTCATATCCAAAGCCGGCTAAACTCACTTCATCACACAGGTGTGTGGCTAGGACCACAGCGATTGCACCGATAGTGGGGACATTCTAGACAGAGAAGACAAAGGTAACGTGAATAATATAACGAAAAGGCTTTTACGGTCTACATAATTATTTTATTTCATTATATGGTGGACAGCATACTCAATGGAACTTTATAGAGAACCATGAACCGTTCACCCTGCCCTGAGGCAGCTTACCATCTAATGCTGCTACCACCGTCATTAAACCATATGTAATACTGGCACCACTGCCATACAGACAATATACCAAATATACTCGAGGTAAGTAATTGTACCACAAACAACTGGGAAAACTTATTGACTCGAGTATAAGCCTAGGTTGAGAAATGCGCAGCTACTGTAAGTGGAAAAGAGGGTCAACAATGCCCATTTGCAGCCTCACTGTGCCCATCTACATGCCCCACTGTGCCCATTTGCACAGTGGGGCAGGACCGCTTCGGGGGCTTCGTTTTCAGGTAAGTCATTCATAATGAGCTAGTATGCTATGCATACTAGCTCATTATGCCTTTGCCTTGCAGGGTGTCTTTTTTTTTTTTTTAATAGGCTTTACTTCCTCTTTAACCACTTCAATACCAGGCACTTAGACACCTTCCCGCCCAAGCCAATTTTCAGCTTTCAGCGATGTCGCAATTTGAATGACAATTGCGCGGTCATGCTACACTGTACCCAAACAAATTTTTTATCATTTTGTTTCAACAAATAGAGCTTTCTTTTGGTGGTATTTGATCACCTCTGCGATTTTTATTTTTTGCGCAACAAACAAAAAAAGACCGAAAATTTTGCAAAAAAACAAGTTTTTCTTTGTCACTGTTAATTTTTTTGTAAATAAGTGCGTTTTCTTCTTCAATGACGGGCACTGATAAGACGGCACTAATGGGCACTGATAAGGCGGCACTGATGGGCACCGATGAGGTGGCACCAATGAGGTGGCACCGATGAGGTGGCACTGATGATGGGCACTGATAGGCGGCACTGATGGGCGGCACTGATGGGCACTGATAGGTGGCACTGGTATGCGGCACTGATGGGCACTCAGGTGGCACTGATGGGCACTCATAGGCGGCACTGACGGGTACTTATGGGTGGCACTGATGCACACATATGGGTGGCACTGATAGGTGGCATGGATGGGCACTGATAGGTGGGCATGGGTGGGCAGGGATGGGCACTGATATGTGGCACTGATGGACGCTGATGAGTGGCACTGATGACACTGATGGGTGGCATTGCTGGGCATCCCTTTTTTAAACTTTTTTAACTAAATATGATGTGCCAATCAGTGCCCATATGTGGGCACTGATTGGCATATTTTTTGCATTTTTTTTTTAACATGTGGATGGCCATGGGGGATGTACCTGGCCATCCACATGCTGGGGGCTTCCCTGGTGGTCCTGGGGGCTTCCCTGGTGGTCCTGGGGGGTTCCCTGGTGATCTAGTGTGGGCATCTGAGGGGGGGCTGCGCTGATAAACAATCAGCGCATACCCCCCCTGTCAGGAGAGCCGCCGATCGGCTCTCCTCTACTCGCGTCTGTCAGACGCGAGTGAGGAAAAGCCGATCAATGGCTCTTCCTGTGTACACCGTGATCAGCCGTGATTGGACACGGCTGATCACGTGGTAAAGAGCCTCCGCCGGAGGCTCTTTACCGAGATCAGTGTAGCGGTGTGTCAGACTGACACACCGCTCCACCGATCGCCGCGATGCGCGCCCCCACGGGCGCGCGGCGGCTGTTATCCTGAAGGACGTCATATGACGCCCAGTCAGGATAACAAAACCACTTCCCGGACGTCAATCTGCTATTGACCGGGCGGGAAGTGGTTAAACTATTTTGAATCACTGCGCTACAGCACGCATACTGCCAGCATAGTCACATCCTCCAATCTGCATATTTGTTTTGAGTCACTGATTTCTTTGCTGGCCCAAACGCTGCAAGACCTTACAGTAAGGTGTTTCTGGTCCTTAAAGCGGAGTTCCAGGCTTTTTAAGTTTATTAAAAGTCAGCAGCTACAAAAAGTGTACTTGCTGACTTTTAATAAACAGACACTTACCTGTTCCACGGTCCAGCGATGCAGCCGAATGGGGTGTCGCTCCTCTCTCCCTCCTCTCCGCCGGGGGCCTCCATTGCCACTCTGGGCACCCGACCGTGACAGCATTCGGCTTCACGGCCGGCGCATGCGCGAGTCGCGATGCGCTACCGGAGTGGAGAGGCGATCTCCTGGGACCTGTCACGTGGTCCCAGGAGATCGCCTAGAGGGAGGGGCAGCCTAGGGCAAAAGAGGAGTCGCCTTGGTGGTCCCTGGGCGGAAGGAGGAAGTGGGACAGGAACACCCCCTCCTAACGAAGCCCCCACTCACCCCCCCCCAAAAAAAATTACATGACAAATGTGGCATGTAAGGGGGCGAGGAGTACTTAAAGCGGAAGTTCAATTTTTGGGTGGAACTGAGCTTTAATGAGGAAAAAGCAATGCTGCAAGAGAAGGTAAAGAGTCCATAGGACAGTGATGGTGAACCTTGGCACCTCAGGTGTTTTGGAACTACATTTCCCATGATGCTCACCTACCCTGTAGAAGGCATGAGCATCATGGGAAATGTAGTTCCAAAACATCTGGGGTGCCAAGGTTAGCCATCACTGCCCTAGGAGATCCTGTTGTTGGCAAGCTGTTACCAGGTACAGACTGTAATGCCGTGTACACACGGTCGGAATTTCCGATGGAAACAGTCCGATGGGAGCTTTTCATCGGATTTTCCGACCGTGTGTATGCCCATCGGTCTTTTTCTGTCGGGATTTCCGACGGACTTTGGATTGAGAACCTGTTTCTATCGGATTTTCCGATCGTGTGTATGCAATTCCGACACGTAAAATTCCGCCGCATGCTCGGAAACAATTTGACGCATGCTCAGAAGCATTAAACTTCCCTTTTATAGTGCAGTCGAATGTGTTGTATGCCGTGGTGTTATTGACCGTCGGAATTTGGTGTGACCGTGTGTAGGCAAGACAGTTTGAGTGAAATTCTGTTGCTTTTTCCGACGAGAATTCCGACCGTGTGTACGCGGCATTAAGCACTCCCTCCCTTCCTACATGCTCAGGCATAATTCCACCTGTAAGTGGATTCCTGAGTAAGCTCAGTATAGCACCTTCATCTTTGCATACACTATAAAGGCATAAAGCACATCAGCCCTTACTACAGGAAAACCAGAAGACTTCAGCACCACCCGTGGTAGAAGTCACAACCCTTGTTCTGCTACAAAAATTGTGTTTTTTGGACTCTTGACTCCTGGCCTGTACCCTGGACTTCTGATACTTTGCTGCCTGTCCTGACTCCAAGTTGTCTCCGTCTTTGGATTTAAACTTTGTACATGTTATTGGTTCCTCGACTCTCCAGCATCAACCTCTGGATATCCTCCAGCTACGCTTTTCTTCTTGAACTGGGATGACAAACTAACTCCCCAACTCTAGCAGAGGTCCTCACATTAGGACTGTCCTCTTTCATGACATGTTCTTCAATTCCACCATTGTATCTGTGAAACCTTCTTTTCCTATATCAGTAAAGGACTGTATATTTCAGTGAAGGACTGTAGACCTTTGGATTTCTTCTCTTTCCCAGTCCCTATAATCCCAGGGATGTGGATTATGCAAATAAGTGATAAAAAATGAATAGGCTAACTTAACCCTTCCCCATTCTACACTTTCTATCCCAAACAAAAAAATGGTCTGGAGTTATATTGTAACCCCAGAAATGTGCAATGCATCCCACCCTATTCACTATCTAGATAGATCAGGGGTAGGCAAGCTCAGCACCCCAGCTGTGATGAAGCTACAAATCCCATCATGCCTCTGGGAGTCATGCATGTGGCTGTCAGTCTTGTAATGCCTTAATGGGACTAGTAGTTACATGACAGTTGAAGTGCAGAGGTTACCTACCCTTGATCTAGATTCCTACTCTGAGAATGACAGAAATGCAGCACAAGGGCAAGGAAAATCAGGTCATTCACCAGTAGTAAAGATCAAAGTACTATAAACAATGATCTACAATAATGATTTACAAGAACTATATAGCTATGTTAACTAATGCTTTTACAACCTCAGAGGACGTACCTTGTTCCAGCCCCACCACTTCCACCTGGGAGGAAGGAACTGAAGGATATCCAATGCCGTCTCCTTCACAATAAGAGGATTAAGAATGCGAAACTGATGGGGCTTCATCGGGAGTTTATCCGTCACACTCTTCCAGAAGAACAATCTGTTCCATGCAGACTGAAAAACAAAAGTAAAACCTGAATAAAGAAAAATACAAGGATACACTAAGGGCTGGCCACTGGCACTCAGACCCGTATAGTGTGAATGTTGTACATTTATGGTTTTGTACTTGCCGCAAGCTGCGTGCAGGCAGCCATAGTAGTGGATGGAAGCGAATCAGCCGAGTCTGACAGGTATGCAGTGATGGGTCCACAGCTCCCAATGCAGAGCCCAGGCATCCAGGTCCATGTACTTATCCCTGTGTACCTGTCAATGTCAGCAGTGCGGGGAAGCCTGTACAGCCAATGGACTTCCATTCATTAAAGTGTTTTTTAACCACTTGCTTACCGGGCTCTTAAACCCCCTTCCTGCCCAGACCAATTTTCAGCACTAATGCGCTTTGAATGACAATTGCACGGTCAGACAACACTGTACCCAAATGAAATTTTTATATTTTTTTTCACAAGTCGGACTGACTTGTTGTCGGGCCAGTTAAGACGGCTCTCATAGGGAAACATTGATTTTCACACGTCATGCGACATGAGCTCCCAATGTCAGAGCATTTGTCTTACTAGTGTGAACCCGGCCTTAATCTCCATGTTCTACTACAAAGTATTTGGGCGTCTGGGTCTCAATCAACCCGATAATTACTGATGTGCTGGTTGTGCAAATACTTAAAGCGGAAGTCGACAAAGAAATGGAACTTCTGCTTTTCAGAATCCCCCCCCCCCCTCCGGTGTCACATTTGGCACCTTTCAGGGGGAGGGGGGTAGCAGATACCTGTATAATACAGATCTACACGACCCCCCCCCCCCCCCGCCCCGTGCTGTCTGCTGGGAGAAACAGCAGGGATCATTCGGATTGCGCAGCGCGGATCGCAAATGCACAGTAGGGAACCAGGAAGTGAAGCCGCAATCTTCCCTTACCGAAGATGGTGGCGGTAGCATCCGAGGACCGATTCGGCATTGGGAGCCGACATTGCGGGCTCCCTGGACAGGTAAGTATCCTTATTTTAAAAGTTACAAATACTGTAGCTGCTGACTTTAAAAAAAATAATAATTTGGCAGACCTCCGCTTTTTTTTCCCTCTAAATTCCAGCTCCCCTATGCACCAATCCATGTACGTTTTTTTTCCAAAAATATCAAAACTTTCCATAAAATCTACAGACACTTACCTTACTGTCCTCCATCCATGTTCCCAAACGTATCTATTGCTACTGTCTTACTTATTTTCTATTCGCTCCTCCCAAGACCTCCTGCTCTCAAACTACCTTGTCATCTCATCCCATGCTCGCCTTCAGGACTTCTCCAGAGCTTTTCCCATCCTCTGGAATGCTCTACCCCAATCTGTGCGATTTTCTCCTACTTTATCCATTTTTAGACGGTCCCTGAAAACTCATCTCTTTAGAGAAGCCCATCTGGCCCCCACCTAACAACTGTACATTTATCTTCTCAATCAGCACATTGCCCAGTTATTACCTCTTGTATCTCTTGACCTTCCCTCTTAGATTGTAAGTTCCAAGGAGCAGGGCCATCTGATTCCTACTGTATTAAAGTGTATTGTATTTGTACTGTTGTAAAGCGCTACGTAAACTGTTGGCGCTATATAAATCATGTATAGAATATAATATACTCAAGTATGAGCCGAGTTTTTCAGCACATTTTTTGTGCTGAAAGTGCCCCCCTCGGCTTATACTCGAGTCGAGCACTTTTCTGCAGCAGAGAATGACATTTTCCGAACCGACTTTAAGGCCCCATATCTCAGGGCCACTTGGTGCTAGGAACCCCAAATCTGGTGTGCAAACCCGGTGTAACCAACACTACAACATAGATGGGGTTCCTAGCACTAAGTGGCCCCGAGATACGGGGCCCAAAAGTCGGTTCGGAAAATGTCATTCGCTGCTTCAGAAAAGTGCTTGACATGTTCCGAACCGACTTTGGGGCCCTGTATCTCGGGGCCACTTGGTGCTAGGAACCCCATCTTCGGATATGATAGTTCCACTCGGTTTGCACACCAAATTTGGGGTTCCTAGCACCAAGTGGCCCTGAGATATGGGGCCCCAAATTCGGTCAACTGTGTCCATCTGCAGCAATATAATTTCGGGACCCTTTGGGTCCAGAGACCCCAAATTTTGGCTGCAGCTAGGGGGCATCTAGGAACCTTTAACTACAGAATTTGAAGTTCGGGGGACCGATGGCTGCAAATGGGCACAGTGAGGCATGCAAATGGGCATTGTTGACCCTCTTGTCCACTTACAGTAGCTGTTCATTTCTCACCCTAGGCTTATACTCGAGTCAATACGTTTTCCCAATTTTTGTGGTAAAATTAGATGCCCCGGCTTATATTCGGGTCGGCTTATACTTATATACGGTAACATGATACAGTCCATGAGCATTTTGGTGGAACATGAATCTCTTCATAAATTATATGCAGAGTAGAGTAAACACCGACACCAACTACAGAGGTGACATATACAGTGGGGAAAATAATGATTTGATCCCCTGCAGATTTTGTAAGTTTGCCCACTTACAAAGAAACAGAGGGTCTATAATTGTTATCATAGGTGTACTTTAACCAGTTGCTTACTGGGCCCCTTCCTGCCCAGGTCAATTTTCAGCTTTCAGCGCTCTCACACTTTGAATGACAATTGCTCAGTCATGCAACACTGTACACAAATTACATTTTTATCATTTATTTTCACAAAAACCAAGCTTTCTTTTGGTGGTATTTATTCACCACTGGGTTTTTTATTTTTTGCTAAATAAAAAAAAGACTGAAAATTTTGGGGAGAAAACAAAACGTTTTTCATATTTTGTTATAAAATTTTGCAAACAGGTAATTGTTCTCCTTTACTGATGGGATGCCACTGAGGGGCACTGATGAGGTGGCACTGATAGGATGCACTGATAGGCAGCACTGATCAGCAGGTACTGTTCAGGCTACACTGATGGGCACTGATAGGTAGCACAGAGAGGTGGCACTGATAGGCAGCACTGGTGGGCACTGATCAAAAGGGAATGATGATGAGGCACTGACTGGCAGCACTGATGGGCACTGATAGGTGGCACTGGTGGGCACTGATCAAAAGGGAATGATGAGGCACTGATTGGCAGCACTGATAGGCACTGATAGGTGGCACTGGTGGGCACTGATCAAAAGGGAATGATGAGGCACTGATTGGCAGCACTGATGGGCACTGATAGGTCGCACTGATTTGCAGCACTGAAGGGCGCTGATTTGCAGCACTGGTGATCACGCTGACAGCGTGAAGAAAGAAAAAAGCCAGAAACTTCCGTTATCAGCTGTCATTGGCTGATAGCTGATCTTGGTAAATGGCCCACTGTGATTGGCCCTTTGCCCTGCTCTGTGATCCCAAGGATTCGGCTGTCCTGTTACAAACAGAACAGCTCAGCGGGGGGAGATCGTTGAACTAACCTTGCATGGTTAGTACAGCGGCTCCTGGCCGGAGCTGTCAGTTTTCTTTTCGTACAACCCCACAAAAAACTGCAGTGTGTACCTGGCTTTACTACGTCTGCAGGTTCAATTCTCTGCTTTATAATCTTTGCTTTTACTTTGTAACTTTTCTCTCCTAAATAAACTTTCAAAACCTTATCAAGGAACAGAGGTTGTGGCTTTCCTCATCTAGAGTAAATGTGTACTTTAAGACTGAACCTAGCTAAATAAACAATTGAAATGCACAGTTTAGTTGAGTTGATTCACATTGCACTACCAGGAGGATGACATCACTTTCTCTGTTAACCACCTCAATACCGGGCATTTTCACCCCCTTCCTGCCCAGGCCATTTTTCAGCTTTCAGTGCTGTCTCACTTTAAATGACAATTGCGCGGTCATACAACACTGTACCCAGATGAAATTGTTATCATTTTGTCCGCACAAATAGAGCTTTCTTTTGGTGGTATTTGATCACCTCTGCGGTTTTTATTTTTTGCGCTATAAACAAAAGAAGAGTGACAAGTTTTAAAAAAAATATATATTTTTTACTTTTTGCTATACTAAATATCCCCAAAAAATATATAAAAAAAACAAATCTTTTCCTCAGTTTAGGCCGATACGTATTCTTCTACATATTTTTGGTAAAAAAAAAAAAAATTTGCAATAAGCGATTATTGATTGGTTTGCACATAAGTTATAGCGACTACAAAATAGGGGACAGTTTTATAGCATTTTTATTAATATTTTTATTTTTTTTACTAGTAATGGCGGCGATCAGTGATTTTTATCGTGACTGCGACATTATGGTGGACACATCGGACACTTTTGGCACTATTTTTGGACCATTCATATTTATACAGCGTTCAGTGCGATTAAAAATGCATTGATTACTGTGTACTCTAAATGTGGCTCTGTAGCTGCTAATCACATTCGGCAAAGCAGTGCCATACCCCAACCCCCCCCCCCCCCCCCCCCCCCCCCCGGCGGTCCCCTCCCCAGAGAGATTGCTGTGAGACCGAGGCAAATCCATGCCTTGATCTTGCATAAAAACAATAAAACCAGAAGTGATGTCACTTCTGGTTTCAGATCCATCATTTCCCGGCCAGTACAGCCAGGGGACACATCTAACCAAGCTGGTCTGTGCTTGGTTAGATGGGGTGAAGGGCAGGAGAGACATTGGGGACCCCTAATGTCTTCATAAAGAGTACTGGTCACCTGCCCAATACTATCACATAGGGGTTTATTAACCCCTTGTCATAGTAATCAAGTAAAAAAAAATAATGTAGTTATAATAAAAAATATATATATATATTTTTTTTAAATTGACGAAACCCCCATTGCCCCGTACACCTGCGCAAACACAAGCCCAGGGTGTGCACGTGTATGTAAACCGCAGTCACACCACACGTGTGATATATCGCCGTGAACGTCCGAGTGAGAACAATAATTCTAGCACAAAAGTTTCTAGCCAACTCTAAACTGATGAAGTGTAAAGGCTTTTAACCACTTAAGGACCACCTCCTGCACATTTATGTCGGCAGAATGGCATGGCTGGGCACAACAACGTACAGATACATTGCTCTTTAAGAGCCCAGCCGTGCCCAGCCTGCGATCAGGTCACAGAGCTGAACAACGGGGAGAGGTCTGTGTAAACAAACCTCTCCCCGTGCTTCCTAGTGAGGCTGTCACTGATCGTTTGTTCCCTGTCATAGGGAAAGACGATCAGTGATGTCACATGCCAAGCCACGCCCCCCTACAGTAAAAAAAAAAAAAAAAAAAAAAAACACACAGGTCACACTTAACCCCTCCCCTAGTGGTTAACCCCTTCACTGCCAGTGACATTTTTACAGTAATCAATGCATTTTTAATCGCACTTTTTGCTGTATTAATGCCAATGGTCCCAAAAATGGGTCAAAATTGTCCGACGTGTCCGCCATAATGTAGCAGTCACAATGAAAATCGCTGATCGCTGCCATTACTAGTAAAAAAAAAATTATTATTAAAAATGCCAAAAAAAACAATCAATATACGCTTATTGCGATTTTTGTACCAAAAATATGTAGAAGAATACGTATCGGCCTAAACTGAGGAAAAAAAAAGTTTTTTATATATATTTTTTGAGGATATTTATTATAGCAAAAAGTAAAAAAATATTGATTTTTTTTCAAAATTGTCGCTCTATTTTTGTTTATAGCGCAAAAAATAAAAACCGCAGGGGCAATCAAATACCACCAAAATAAAGCTCTGATTGTGTGAAAAAAAGGACGTCAATTTGTTTGGGAGCCACGTCGCACGACCGCGCAATTGTCAGTTAAAGCGTTGCAGTGCAAAAAGGGGCCTGGTCCTTTAGCTGCAAATTGGTCCGGGGCTTAAGTGGTTAAAGTGTCACCTATGGTGATCTTTGGGCACCATAGTTTTTGGTAATATCGCGGGCCCGTGCAATTTTTAAGACATGGAATGTTTGGTATCTATTCACTCGATGCAACCTCATCTTTTATATTTTAACCAAAAATGGGTATTATATGGTGTGTTTTTGCACTAAAATAAATTTCATTATATTTTTCCTTGAAAATTTGCATTTAAGAAACAGTTGCGCCAATATCATGTGACATAAACATTGTATTACCCTTTTACTCTACAGGGCCTCTGCTTTCATTAAAGAATGTTCTGGGGGTTTAAGTAATGTAATGACAAAAATTAAGATTTTTAAATTTTTAAAAAAATTGCTCTGGAGCCAAACTTCATATAGGCATACTCACAGAAGTGGTGCCTACTGCAAAGATATCTGTCCTACAATGCTGGTAGAAAATCAACACTTCCTGGAGCATCAGATGGTGAGGCTTCCAGGCCGCAGGTCACCTGATGCAGTCCCACTTTATTACCGTATTTATCGGCGTATAACACGCACTTTTTCCCCCTTAAAATTAGAGGAAAGTCGTGGGTGCGTGTTATACGCCGATACCCCAAAAAAAATGACAAAAATGGCAAGCACCACTGAAAAATCGCAAGAGCTGCCGAAAAAGACTGAATCGCGGCCCGAAAAAAAACAAAGCGGGGCCGGAAAAGACCGAGCAGACTGTTCGGCTCTGCTCGTAGTCCCGCCTCCCTGCGCTCGCTCCGGAAACAGCAGGGAGGCGGGACCGCGAGCGGAGCCGAACAGTCGGCTCGGCTTTTTCCGGGGGCGCCTCGGTCTTTTTCAGCCGCGCTTCGGTCTTTTTCGGCGGCGCACGCGACAGAGCGTCTCGGCGGCGGGAAATTTAAACCCAGAGAAGAATGAAAATGACGCTGGGCAAGGCTGCAATGAATGACGCTGGGCAAGGCTGCAATGAATGACACTGGGCAAGGCTGCAATGAATGACGCTGGGCAAGGCTGCAATGAATGACGCTGGGCAAGGCTGCAATGAATGACGCTGGGCAAGGCTGCAATGAATGACGCTGGGCAAGGCTGCAATGAATGACGCTGGGCAAGGCTGCAATGAATGATGCTGGGCAAGGCTGCAATGAATGACGCTGGGCAAGGCTGCAATGACGCTGGGCAAGCTACAATGACGCTGGGAAAGCTACAATGACGCTGGGCAAGCTACAATGACGCTGGGCAAGCTACAATGACGCTGGGCAAGCTACAATGACGCTGGGCAAGCTGCAAATGACGCTGGGCAAGCTGCAAATGACGCTGGGCAAGCTGCAAATGACGCTTAAATGTAAGTTTTTTTTTTTTCCTAAACTTCCCTCCTAAAACTTTTTTTCCTTAAAATGCCCTCCTAAACTTGGGGTGCGTGTTATACGCCGGTGCGTGTTATACGCCGATAAATAGGGTATTAGGAGACCCTAAATCACCTACCCTCTGCAGTATTATGGGCATGGATAATTCATTGGTGCTGTGTGTACAGGTTTGGCACATAAAATAAAAAATGTGCTTTGCAAGAAAAGAAAAATGGGAAGTGTCACCCACGCAGCCCTGTGGCACAATTTCAAAGGAGGAAATGCTATTTATAGGACACCCATTGAACAAACCTTATATATATTTAGAATCACAGCAAGCATATGACTAAATCACTTGCTGTGCTTACTTAATCCTTTCTAAATGCGCCTGCAAACTCAACAGCAGATTTAAGAAAATATTTGTCACTGCAAAGGCTAAAGCTGAAGTTTTTTTTTTTTTTTAAACAGAGGGGAAGGATCGGAACCCCTGTTGGGCAGGACAGGAAGTGAGGGAACATCTTTAAGGGCTTGTTCACACTAGTTCTACTCTCTTACCAGTGACCTACATTTGTATCGCTCTTTAGAAAGTATTTGATGCAGCGCCTCCTCACCACCTGCTTAAATCTCTTGCACACACACTATCTCGCCGCAAACCACGTACGGGGGTGGTTGCAGAGTGGCCCCATTCACTTCAGCAATAGGGGATATAATTCCTGCCGCAGCCTGGCCTCTGTAGCTAATGAAGGTAGCTGTTGGGGGTTTTAAAAGTACGGCTCAACCGCAGGGTTTAACTGCCACCGACAGCTACTGTGAACGAGCCCTACCAGGGACACAGACAGCATTAAAAATCTGACAGGGGTTCTAGCCTTCCCCTACATTACTATAAAAAAGCATTTTTGCAAGAGAGAAAAAAAAAAGCATAAAAATATAAAAAGAAAATATAAAAAAAGCATTTTTGCGAGACAAAAAAAATAAAAAAAGCATTTTTATTTCTGTCTGTTTTTCAATTTGGAATTTTCTCACTTCCTGTCTGGTGAAACCATTGTCAGCAGGACAGGAAGTGATGGGAAATCTCTCTAATGGAGTTCTGGACAGCAGTACAGCAGATTCTAGCCATACATTATACGAAAAATAGGTCGAAAATCGGTCATTTAGACAGTTCGTTCGTTTTTTGGCCAGTTAATGGGCACAAAATCGATAATCGCTGGGACGGTTTTGAGCTGAAAAAACGAAGAACAAGTTTGGAAATTTTCTGCCGAACTAACGATAAATTGAAAGGTTAATGTGTTTCCCGACCGAACTGTCTGCACTAGGTATATGGAAAGAAACGAACAAAAAAATGCATTCATTTCTGTCCACTGAACGGTTTATCAATCATTACATGATGGCACTATCAGTTGCGCTCATGGGCGAATGTTCGTTTTTCGAAAATGGGTTCAGCCGATTTCTCGTATAGTTTATGGCCAGCATAACTTTCAAACACACTATCCAAAACCAAGATGAAATCTAAAACATTTTTTTGTAGTAGGGAATAGTTATAACCCCAGTCACATGTTGAAGATTTACCTTCATTTCCTGTTTCAGAGACACAAAAGAAGTGAGGAGATTTCTCTGGAGTTAAAGTGATTGTAAAGTCTCATTTTTTTTCCAATAAAAACAACAATCATAATATACTTACCTCCTCTGTGCAGTTGGTTTTGCACAGGGCAGCCTGGATCCTCCTCTTCTCGCATCCCTCTGCCCTGCTCCTGGCCCCTCCCTCCTGTCCAGTGCCCCCAGAGCAAGGAGCTTGCTCTGGGGGCATCCGAGCCCCGTCCATTCAGACACAGAGCTGCCGTTCGGCCCCGTCCCCTCTGTCTCTTGATTGGCTAACTGACTTTGATTGACAGCAGCGGGAGCCAATGGGGCCACTGCAGTGTCTCGGCCAATCGGGAGGGGAGTCCCGGACGGCCAAGGGACTCGTGTGGACATCGCTGAAGAGAGATGGGGTTCAGGTAAGTATTAGGGTGTGCTGGGGAGGGTGCTGCACAGAGAAGGTTTTTTATCTTGATGCATAGAATGCATTAAGATAAAAAAAAACTTTCTGCCTTTACAACCCCTTTAAAGTGTCATTAAACCCACATCATTAAAAACTATCAATAAATTGTGTAAAATAAATGGTGTATTACATGCTGTCCATACTCACTTAGTCACTATGGAATTTGTTTTCTGTATTCTGCAAAAAACCTGGTTGATCCTGCTGTTCTCTGTCTCCCCCTCCTGTCCATGTTCCCACTGCAGTTGGGGATTTTAGAGAGTAGTGTTGGCAGCCCTGCACATGCTCAGTTTCCAGTGCGTTTCTATGCTGAGCATTTCCTCCCTATCACATCTCAGCAGCCCATGTGACTATAAAGTCACACATGTGGGTGTATACACAGTGGTAAACAACAGCGCACTCTCTCCTCCGTGCCCACTAACCAGCTGAACACAATAGGGGAGGGATTTTGCATCTTAATTGATGGAGGCTTCACCTCCCTGTTATTCTAAGACAAAAACTGTGGGGGGGGGCAGACTTTTCAGGATACCTCGCCCCCCCCCCCAAAAAATGGTGTCATAGAAAGCCGAGGGGGGGGGGGTAGAGAAAAGCAAAACTTCCCCTTTTGGGTGAAGTTCCGCTTGAAGGGGAAAACCCATCTCAGTTGTCACTGAAACAGGTGTCTCCATTGGAAGTTTCCCTTGCCTCCTGCAGCGGTAAATCTTATTTTTTTCCACAAAATAACGGTAAATCTTTAATTATTTGATGTATCGGAATGTTAGACTCATCAACTTGAACCTGACGGATATGAACCATGTGGTCAAATACAAGTGGCATATATCCGCTCTGAACATGGCCGACTCACCAGTGTCTCGTGCTTCAGCATCGCCTGCAACCACAGGAAGTCTGCGTGTTTGAAGAGGACGGTGACAAACAGACTATTACTGAAATACTCCTGTTCAGAAACCGGAGCCCCCTCAGGATACGTCATCCTCATGGTGGTTTTATTTCCAACATCCTTCTCATATCTGTGGACTGGAGCATTGTTTAATCTAGGATACACAAAGGCAATGAACAGATTAGTTGGCATTATAATTTAAACAAGAGATATAAGACAAGGAATTTGTTTCTAGAATATCTCAAGATATATTACGAAGTTCCTGGGTTTATGTAGTGCTAATATATCATGGCATACTTTATGGGGCACCAGTCACATCAGTCCCTGCATGCTAAGGAGTTTACAGATCAATGTCTCTACCACACACACACACACACACCGATCAGCCGAAAAAAAATATGACCACTCACCATAATCCGTTAGACCCCTTTCACACTGGTGGCGTTTTATAGAAGAAAAAAAAAATAGCGCCTTTAAAGCGCCTGAAAAATGCCTCATCTGCAATCCCAGTGTGAAAGCCTGAGTGCTTTCACACTGGGGCGCTGTGCTGGCAGGACGTCAGAAAAAGTCTTGCAAGCAGCTTCTTTGAGCAGCTTTAGGAGTTGTGTATACACCGCTCCTAAAGCGCCCCTGCCCACTGAAATCAATTACCGCCTTAAAAGAGCCCCGCTAGCGGGCAGAAAGCGCCTCTAAAATGATGGTAAAGCGCCGATAAAACTAGCATTGCTTTACCGCAGACGCCTGGGCGATGTCAGTGTGAAAGGGCTCTTAACCACTTGCTGACCGCCTCATGTACATTTTTGTTAGCAGAATGGCACGGCTGGGCAAATGGGCGTACAGGTACGTCCCTTTGAATTTGCTGCTGTGTGGTCGCGTGCGCGCTGGCGGGCGTGACCCTGCCGCGAGTAGGATCGCGGGTCCCGCGGACCGCGATCGTCTCACGGAGAGGAAAAACGGGGAGATGCTAATATAAACAAGCATCTCCCAGTTATGCCTAGTGACACTGTCACTGATCATAGCTCCCTGTGATCGGGAGCGGTGATCAGTGACATGTCACTCGTAGCCACGCCCCCTAACAGTTAGAATCACTCCCTAGGACACACTTAACACCTTCCTAGCCAGGTAGTGGTTAACCCCTTCACTGCCGATGTCATTTTTACAGTAATCAGTGTAATTTTATAGCACTGATCGCTGTAAAAATGACAATGGTCCCAAAAATGTGTCAAAATTGTCCAATGTGTCCCCCATAATGTCGCAGACACGATAAAAATCGCAGATCACCGCCATTACTAGTAAAAAAATAAATTATTCATAAAAATGCCATAAAACAAACCCCTATTTTGTGGACGCTATAACTTTTGTGCAAACTAATCAATAGACGCTTATTGCCATTTTTTTTACCAAAAATATGTAGAAGAATACGTATCGGCCTAAACTGAGGGAAAAAAAAAATTTTTTGGGGATATTTATTATAGCAAAAAGTAAAAAATAATGTGTTTTTTTTTTTTTAATTGTCGCTCTATTTTTGTTTATAGCACAAAAAATAAAAACTGCAGAGGTGATCAAATACTACCAAAAGAAAGCTCTATTTGTGGGAAAAAAAGGACGTCAATTTTGTTTGGGAGCCACGTCGCACGACTGTGCAATTGTCAGTTAAAGCGACGCAGTGCCGAATCGCAAAAAGTGATCTGGTCTTTGGCCAGCCAAATGGTCCGGGGCTGAAGTGGTTAAAGTATGAACTCCGCTAGATCACCAAAGAAATGCTGTGGTATCTGGCACCAAGCCATCAGCAGCAGATCCTCTAAACAAGTGATTGTTAAATATCACCTTGTAAAACAATCTATTCAGTTTAAAATAGAACATTTGTGTATAGATATTAAAAAAACATTATAAATATATTTTTTCCCAATTTGACAGATTTTGCTGGTTAGAAGATGAAGAGTGGCACATTTGAGTGGAGAGTGAAAAACTGTTTTGCTTTTGACTGCTGGTGATTGGTGTGTTTGCATTTTTAGTTTCTTTGGGTTTTTAAAACACCTTTTCTGTCGCTTTTTAAATAGCCCTTTTTTTTTCTTTTTTGGTAAATTGGTCACAGGTGCTACAGGTTCTAATAAGGCCCCTTTCACACTGGGGTGGTGCGGGCGTCGGCATTAAAGCAGCGCTATATTTAGCGATGCTTTTCCGTCGTTTTAGCTGCGGTTTTCGGCCGCAATCGGTGCGGTTTTAACCCCTGCTAGCGGACGAAAAAGGGTTAAAACCGCCTGCAGCAGCACTTTGCTGGCGGTATAGCCACGCTGCCCCATTGATTTCAATGGGAAGGAGTGGTATAGGAGCGGTGAATACACTGCTTCTTCACCGCTCCAAAGATGCTGCTAGCAGGACTTTTTTTACCATCCTGCTAGCGCACCGCTCCAGTGTGAAAGTCCTTCGGCTTTCACACTGGAGTGAAAGGACCCGCTTTTTTCAGGCGCTATTTTTAGCGCTGTAGCGCCTGAAAAACGATTCAGTGTGAAAGGGGCCTTAATGTTCTGTACTACTCACTCAGAGCTTGTTTACCCTTTGCTTGCTGGAACTTTGTCAAAGTGGAAACTTGACTAAGTGGTGGGTTAAAAACAGGAGGTTATAACAGGAGTCTTCTGGCCTGTAAGTAACATCTAAAATTTCCGGTTAGTATTATTAATATTGTAAGTGGGATAATGTGTGCTAGCAAGAGTGAAGGATTTGTGCAGTGCACAGTGTGCCCTATGTATTCAACAATGGAGCAACAGCTTCAGGATGTATACCACTGCAAAAGATGTGAGCACGTTGCCCTTCTGGAAGCAAACATTAGAGATCTGGAGGAGCAAATTGCAACACTGGGCAGAACTGACAACCTTAAAAGGGGTCCTCTGAGCAGGTGGTTAGTAAATGAGGGCAAGAGGGGGGGGGGGGGGTAAGGAGGGTGGAGGGTAAAGGGGTCAAGGTCAAGTAAAGTCAGGATTATCAGGTAGATGGGTAATGTAGTTAGAGGGAGTGGTAGGGCCTGGGTTTAAGCAACCCAACAGATGTGTCAAGTTGGGTGAAGATATGGGGGTGGTAAGCTATGAGGTGGCAGTCCTAGATGTCACTGCTACCCCTAACAGCCAGGAGAGCAGCCCATCCAGTACTGCAAAGTATATTGCCATGGGAAAAAGGTTTAAAAGGTTAAAAATGAAATGTGGCTCACGGCCAAAGTTAAAAAGCTATAAATAAGAAAAGAGCTTTTAAAATAATCTAAAAATGAAGGAACACTATCATCATATAATTGTTACAAAGAATATAACAGAATATGTAAAAAGCAAATCAAGGACGCAAAACAGATTGCAAAAGATAGTAGGACAAACCCTCAAAAATTCTTCAAATAGATTAATAGTAGTAATAGTAAAAACTTCAGGTCTGAGCATGTAGGCCCTTTACATGTAGGCCCTTTACAAAATAATCTGGAATGGGTGACTGGGGACAATAAGAATGCACATTTATTAAAAACTTTCTTCAGTTCTGTGTATACAAAGGAACATGGGGCAGCTCGTGTCCATTATGGGGATGGTATTGACAGCCCCCAATGATCCACAATGGCTCAAAAGTGATATGGTCCAGAAATATTTAGACATAAAGGTGGATAAAGCACCTGGACCAGATGGCATCCACCCACAGATCATAAAAAAAATTGAGCTCTGCAATTTCAAAGCCATGGTTTCCAATTTTTAGGGACTCTTTAACGACTAGAATAGTATCACTCAATTGGCACAGGGCCAAAGCGATGCCTATATTTAAGTAACTACAGTATAGACCTGTTAGTTTAACTTCTACAGTCAGAGAGTTACTGGAGAGTTTAATAAAAGACCACAGAGTTCTTGCTGGAAAAAATATTTAAAGCAACAGACAGCATGGGTTCATAAAAGACAGAAGTTGTCAAACAAATCTGATTTCTTTATATGAAGAGGTAAGTAAAACCTTGGACAGAGGGGTGGCGGTGGACGTGGTATACTTGGATTTTGCAAAAACGTTTGACACAGTTCCCCACACACGTCTCATGTGTAAGGTAAGTGCTACAGGCTTGGAAATATCAGTTTGTAAATGGATAGGAAACTGGCTAAAAGACAAAAGAGACAGAGTAGTGGTTAATGATTCATCCACTGAATGGTCTAAGGTTATCAGCGGTGTACACCTAGGTTCAGTGTTGGGACCCTTACTTTTTTATACAATTATAAATTATATAGAGTCTGGGATTAAAAGTGCCATTCAGTCTTTGCAGATGACACCAAGCTATGCAGTGGAATAACGTCCAATTTACAAGCCGGCCTCAATGCACTAATTAGGCAACTAAATGGCAAATGAGATATAATGTTGATAAATGTAAAATTATGCACTTGGGGGCTAAGAATATGCATACATCATACATACTAGGGGGGGTACAACTAGGATAATCAATGGTGGAAAGGATCTGGGGGTTTTGGTAGATCATAAGCTTAATAATAACATGCAATGCCAAGCTTTGGTTTCTAAAACGAGAAAAGTCCTTTCTTGTACTTGTAGATATGAACTCCAGGGAGATAGATATCATTTTTGCCCCTGTACAAATCATTAGTAAGACCTCATCTGGAATATGCAGTTCAGTTTTGGGCACCAGTTCTCAAAAAGAATATCAGGGAACTGGAGAAAGTGCACAGAAGGGCAACCAAATTGATAAGAGGCATGGAGGAGCTCAGCTATGAGAATAGATTAGAGGAACTGAATTTCATTTCTCTTGAGAAGAGGAGATTAAGGGGGGGATATGATCAACATGTACAAGTTAATAAGGTTATTGAATTATTCACTTTAAGGTCATCACAGAGGACAAGGGGCACGCTTTATGTCTGGAGGAAAAGAGATTTCATCTCCAAATCCGGACAGGTTTCTTCACAGGAAGAGCTGTGAAAATGTGGAATAGACTTCCTCAAGAGCTGGTTCTGGCCAGCTCAATAAATTACTTTTAAAAAGGCCTGGATTCTTTCCAAATTGTACATAACATAACTGGGTACTGACATGTATAGGTAAAGTTGATCCAGGGAGTATCTGAGTTTTTTCCCCTGCTTTAGCAAATTGGATCATGCTTTGTTGGGGTTTTTCGCCTTCCTCTGGATCATCTGTGGTGGGTATAGGATTTTGATATTGTGGGTATGATGTTTATGAGATTGTATGATTTAAATTTTTTCTCTTTTATTTGTTGAAGTAGATGGTGTATTTTTTCAACCTAACTATGAAACCTTTTTTTGCCTTGTTATAACTGATGACATTCCCACTGTTTATCACTGCTTAATAAACTGACATCTCAGTGTTTCAGTGAATTTCTGGTACTGTAATCTCGCTATGTCTCACAAGATTCCAGAACCAGGGAGCGTTCTCCACTGTTTGAAGCGTTTTCAGATTGCTTTCACAAAAGGAGAAGCGATCTACACCGCTTCATAAACAGGCACACAAAAAGAGAATGATCTCCACTGTGAATGCTGGAGAACGGAGCAGTGGATATTTTCCACTGCTTCATAAACACCAAAATCCCAATAAAATACATTTACGTTTTTGGTTGTAACATAACAAAATGTGGAAAATTTCAAGGGGTATGAATATTTTTTCAAGGCACTGTAGAAAGGGTGCAGTCTGATTTAGTTTATAAACAGCTTTTAACTGTTGACTTTTGCCCATAGTTCTACATACTAGGAGGGTAACTGGCCTTCACCCAAACTGGCCCCAGCACATGTGACTAGGTGGTAGAAACCTTGGATTATCAACTCTTTTTGAGATAGTAACATAAATAATATTACCTGATTACAACATCAAATTGATCAATTATATGTCCAAGCTCCAGGCTGTGAAGGATTCCCCCACTCCCTATGACAATACAGCGTTTGCATTGTTTGTCTCTTAGATCCTTGGGAAGTTCATCTTCAGACATCAAGTCCAATGTGTCATTCAGTTCTTTAAGATACTGGCGAAATCCAAATGGAGGACCATACTGGTAGAAGGATTCATTAAGGTATTTGTTTTTCTTGATAAAGCTTAGTAATTTCATGTCGTACTTGTTGGGAAACAATCGGTTCATCTCTGCTCTGGCAAATCCTGGCCGACATTTTGCTTCCACCACATTCTTGGCAAATGTATGCGCACGCTGTGGAAAAAAAAAAAAAAAAAACAGTTAGATCATCATAACTTCCTTCTACACTGCAGAACTATGGATATTGGATTTACAGTCCACTCACATTTAATCTAGTTATGTTGAATAAAAAAAAAAAAAGTCTTGTTTGTACTTTTTAAATAGTTAATCTGTTGCTGTATTACCTGTGCAGCAGAACTTTGAATCGGAGAGGAAGACGCTGCACTATAAGCCATTGAAGCTCTAAAGCTCAATATAAACAAGCATAATGCATATATAATGAAACCTCCTATACATTTCATATAAATAAGTTAAAAATCATACCTTTGATGAAGTCACGTGTTCAGTGATGCAACGCGTCTTATTTATATGAAATGTATAGGAGGATTCATTATATATGCATTATGCTTGTTTTTTATTGAGAATTCTGAGACGAATAGGAGCTTTGCATATTATTAGTGTTACCATGACAGCGGAGTTTACTATTTAAACCGGCATCGTACACCCGACTCCATACCCTTTGATGAAGTCACGTGTTCAGTGACGCAACGCGCCAGGGAGGAGACGGGTGTCGTCACTTCCGGTCGTGGCTGAGATCGGAAGTTCTTGTTTGTGAAGCTGTACTGATTGATTTTAAACTGTAAGTTACTACTTGTTTTTTTAAATAAATTGCATTGGATTACTACACTATGGATTACTACCCCCTCTTTTATTGCATGTAAACTGCATTTGATGAGCCTGGAAACTTATCTTTACACTGGTGTTGTCTTGGATACCTCTGGAAATTGATTGATTGCTGTGGATTCAGTACTCCATCCACACAGAGGCTTGACTTGACCTGTAGGGGTCTCTGTATAAGGGGAGAGACTGGGGCAAACTAGTGACGCACAGCAGATGGTGGAAATACTTGGATGAAGTGGATTTCTTTGCTTTTTGCACTTGCACTTTAGTATTTCGTGAACTATCTGAATCTTCATGATGACTAATTATCACTTTTGGTGCATTTTGCAATGTATTTTTGAAGTTCTGAAGAAGGAATTAAATGTATATTCGGAAACATTGAGATTTCTTTTGCAGTTATGGCCTCTTACTGTGAGATTAACCGTGTGTCTTAGAATTCAGCTGTATATTATCCATATATGATTACCATTCATGTATAGTAAACGTGATATTTTCATCTATTCCCCATCAATACAGTCAGTCAGTGTTGATGGGGGAATCCCTCCCGCGGAATAATTGTGTTCTCCTGGCAGGGAGGAAGGGGGGGTGTGAGGGAACACAGCAATTACTGTTAGCGGCTATAAAAGCCGCTGGCAATAATCACATGTAAAATTTGTCAGGTTGGTTGTACTCGAGTTGTACCTCAATCGATCAACTTGGGTACATTCAGCCTGCCCATAGATGCTTTGAACCTCAACTGGTCCCTGCTGAATGGGCCGAGATTCGAACCGTCTATGACCGGCTTAAGGGAGGGTGGGGGACTCTGGACATCTGCTTACAATATGAGAATGATACAATTCTATGCTCGTTGAAAAGGAGGGTCGCACACCGCTGCCACATGAAACTTTATTGGAAACTGCTCTGACATAATACCATGGCAGACCATGTTCTGTCTGAGCAGCTGCCAATTAAGTTTCTGGTAGATGATACCAGCAGTGTGCGACCCACTTTTTCAGACTTGCATCATCTGCTACAGGAGTGTGAGTGGGCTCCATGCTGGTCTGCACCTGCCCTTCGCGGCTTAAGGCTTGAATCACACTGCCACGACTTGAAAGTTACGCGACTTTGCCAGGCCACTTGAAGCACCTTCAGGGAATGCCTGTGTAATCTTCCTGTAATGTCGGATCCAAATCACATCAATTAAGACAAGGCTTCGACTTGGATGCAACTTCAATTCAATTCTATGGGCTGAAATCGGACAGAAGTTGGACCAAAGTAAAGCAGGAACCTTTTCCAAAGTCGGACTGACACAAGCCAAATCAGTTAAGATGGCTCTCATAGGGAAACATTGCTTTTTAAATGTCATGCGACTTGTGCTCTCAAAGTCAGAGTGAGTGTCGTATCAGTGTGAACTGGGCCTAAGGATTAAAGTGGTTGTAAACCCTCATGTTTTTTTCACCTATGTATTAAGGTGAAAAAACATCTGTCAGTCACCGCCTCCCCAACCCTACCGTTTTACTTACCTGACCTCCGTAATTTCCATGCCATAGGCACACTGTCCCTCTCTCCACGGGGTCCCAGTTCTTGATTGGATAGTTTGACGGCAGCGAAGCCATTGGCTCCCGCTGCTGTCAATCAAATCCAATGACCCGGGGGTGGGGCCGAGTCCGGCATTCGTGTCTGTGGACGCAAATGCTGGACTCGGGAGCGTGCCCACAAGGTAACCCCCCCCCCCCCCCCCGGGAGAGCGCTTCTCCTAGGGGGTTATCTGAAGTGAGGAGGAGACGGGAGAGCCGCCGGGGGACCCCAGAAGTCGAGGATTGGGGCCACTCTGTGCACAAAACGAGCTGCACAGTGGGAGGCAAGTATGATGTGTTTGTTATTTTAAAAAAAATAAAAAAAAATAAAAAACAAGCCTTTACAATCACTTTAATTTATTACCAAAACCGGTAATCAAATGAAGAGGCAATCATTTAATATGATAACGAGCAGATACATTTATATAGTCTTCAAGATACAACCGACCCTTTGAGGGCAACCATAATACAGATGCGGTGTTAAAAATCTCTGGAGGATGCAGGGACAGGCTAACCCAGTATAACAAGTAAAAAACAGCATCACGAAGGCCAAGGAACACACCAGGCCGGTCAGGGAGAAAGTTGTGCAGAAATTTAAAGCAAGGTTAGGTTATAAAGAAATATCCCAAGCTTTGAACATCTCACGGAGCACTGTTCAATCCATCATCCAAAAATGGAAAAAGTATGGCACAACTGCAAAGTAAACCTACCAAGACATGGCGGTCCACCTAAACTGACAGGCCGGGCAAGGAGAGCATTAATCACAGAAGTAGCCAAGAGGCCCATGGTAACTCTGGAGGAGCTGCAGAGATCCACAGCTCAGGTAGGAGAATCTGTCCACAGGACAACTATTAGTCGCGCACCTCACAAATCTGGCCTTTATGGAAGAGTGGCAAGAAGAAAGCCATTGTTGAAGGAAAGCCATACAAAGTCCCGTTGCAAGAAGCCATGTGGGGGACACAGAAAACATGTGGAAGAAGGTGCTCTGGTCAGATGAGACCAAAACTTGTTGGCCTAAAAGCAAAACTCTGTGTGGTGGAAAACTAACACTGCACATCACCCTGAACACACCATCCTCACCATGAAACCAGGTGGCAGCATCATATTGTGGGGATGCTTTTCTTCAGCAGGGACAGGGAAGCTGGTCAGAGTTGATGGGATGATGGATGGAGCCAAATACGGGGTAATCTTAGAAAAAAACCTGTAATGCCCTGTACACACGGTCGGAAATTCAAACGGAAAATGTCCGATCGGACCATGTTGTCGGAAAATCCGACCGTGTGTGGGCTCCATCGGCCTTTTTCAGTTGGAATTTCCAACGGAAAAAATTTGATGTCCTGCTCTCAAATTTTCCGACAACAAAATATGATCGGACTTTTTCCGATCATGTGTAGAGAATTCCGATGGACAAAGTGCCACGCATGCTCAGATCAAATTAGGAGACCAAACCTATTGGCTAATAGCCTCTATGTAGTTCCGTCGTACGCAACAAACATCACCACGTTCAGAATGATCGGATTTTCCGACAACTTTGTCCGACCGTGTGTATGCAACACCAGTGTCGGAAAAAATCCGACGGATTTTGTGGTCGGAATTTCCGATCGCGTGTACAGGGCATTAGAGTCTGCAAAAGACTTGAGACGGGCAGAGGTTCACCTTCCAGCAGGACAACAACCCTAAACATACACAGTCAGAGCTACAATGGAAAGGTTTAGATCAAAGCATATTCATGTGTTAGAATGGCCCAAAGTCCAGACCTAAATCCAATTGAGAATCTGTGGCAAGACTTTAAAATTGCTGTTCATAGAGGCTCTCCATCCAATCTGACAGAGCCTGAACTATTTTGCAAAGAAGAAGAAGGGGCAAAAATGTCACTCTAGATGTAATCTGGGGATGAATACAAATGCATACCATACTTTTACGATATTTATTTGTAAAAAACTTTGAAAACCATTTATCATTTTCCTTTCACTTCACAATTATGTGCCACTTTGTGTTGGTCTATCAAATACAATCCAAATAAAATACAAAAAATGACTAACATGACAAAATGTGGAAAATGTCAAGGGGTATGAATACTTTTTCAAGGCACTGTATGCATTTTAACTCTTTATATAGCTGCAGTTCCTCCTTGGATCCAATGTAGGAAGGAGGGGGTACAGTGACATATACTTTGGCTGTATGGGAAATAACACTACATCACAAATTGTAACATCCATAATCATCTCTAAAAAGAAGCCCAAACTGTAAAAGCAGACCATTTAAGACCATAAGACTGCAGTTTATCACCAGAGAATTTTCATTTGTGCTAAAGTGTCATTTTTTTAGCCTCTCTCCCCTGAGGCCTCAGACATTTTTATTGAAAGCTAGTATTGTTTAAGACTCTTGGTATTACGTAACAGACATTTTCAAGTCTCTTAACGTTCTTTCCAGCTGAACCATTGTGATCCATCTGGAAAAACATTTATTTCTCCTTTAATGCCACGTACACACGATCGGAATTCTCGTCGGAAAAAGCTCTGATGGTTTTCCCGACGCCGCTCAAACTGTCTTGCCTACACACGGTCACACCAAATTCCGACCGTCAAGAACGCGGTGACGTACAACACTACAACGAGCCGAGTTCAATGCTTCCGAGCATGCGTAGGAATTTTGCACGTCAGATAAGCTACAGACGATTGGAATTTCCGATAGAAACCTTTTCCGTCTGAAAAATTGAGAACATGCTCTCAATTTTTTGCTGTCGGAAATTTGGCCAGCAAAATTCCGATGGAGCTACACACGGTCGCATTTTCCGATGAAAAGCTCTCATCTGTCTTTTTCTGGCCGGAATTCCGATCGTGTGTACGCGGCATAACAGATCTCAAAGTGGAGGAGGACCAGGGGTCATTAGCCTTGTAGCTTCCCTTCATAAGTTTCAGGGTCATCTGGATGCTCAAATCTACTGCCCTGTTCATTTAATCGGATGTGTGTTCTTTTTTTTTTTGCATTCATAGCTATAATACACTATATTACCAAAAGTATTGGGACGCCTGCCTTTACACGAACATGCATAGGCTACGCTGGCACATAGGTCTGTAGTTAAGTCAGTGCAGAAAGATGGAAGATCCCAGATCTTCACACCAATGGACAACAATCAGTGGTTGTCAGTGAACCTCTAATCATCTTCATCATTCAAAGTGAACTCCAGCATTCAAAGGCAGACCCAGATACCACACAAAGGCTTATCAACCTATTGTAAGAACTTAAGTTCTCTGCTTACAGCCAGCAATTAGATTCATACATTTAGTGCACATCTGATGCCAACTGATGGTTAAGGAAAAGTAACTCCAGTTGTTATACAAGCTACACAGTCTGTAAATTGGAAAATTAAATTTTGACTTAGGCCCCTTTCACACCGGGGCGTTTTTCATGCCTGTTCACCGCATGAAAAAATCCGGCCCCTTTAACTCCAGTGTGAAAGCCGGCGGGCTTTCACACTGGAGCGGTGCGCTAGCAGGATGACAAAAAAAGTCCTGCTAGCAGCATCTTTGGAGCGGTATAGGAGCGGTGTATTCACCGCTCCTATACCGCTCCTTCCCATTGATTAGAATGGGACACCGCGGTGAAACCGCGGCAATACCGCCGCAAAGCGCCGCTACGGTGGCGCTCTGCGGGGGGTCTTTAACCCTTTTTCGGCCGCTCGCGGGGGGGTAAAACCGCACCGCGAGCGGCCGAAAACCGCGGTTAAAACGACGGTAAAGCAGCGCTAAATATAGCGCTGCTTTACCGTCACCGCGGCTCCCCCGCCCCAGTGTGAAAGGGGCCTTAATGGTTGTCTCACCTAAGGCACCTATTTGGAAAGCTCTCCCATTGGTCATCCAAACCCTAATGTGCCACGAACATTTTGAAACATGTTTGGAGGGGAACAAACCTGTTATGGCTTTTTTTTTTTTTTTTGGACATGGAAAGCATTCTTATTATTCATATATAATAGATTCTCGTGGCGTAACATCATCTTTCACATTAAAACAAAAAAAATTGTGCTAACTTTACTGTTTCGTTTTTTTTTTTATTTATTGAAGTGTATTTTTTCCCAAAAAATTGAATTTGAAAGAAAACTATATATGTGTGGTGTGTGTGTATATTTGTATGTATATTTACATATATGTATATGTGTTTGGGAGCCCTCTGATGTGACCCACGACCTCCTGCTCTGGGATGGTGGTTTGACAAGCCCAGATCGCAGGTTGCCGACCCACCATCCCAGAGCATCAGTGTTATGAATGAAGCCGGCGGTAGAGAAAGCAAGAAGCTGAAGAGCCGCAGAAGCTGATGCGTCCTGTATAGCGCCAGCTCCTGTCACAATCGATACCAAATGCACTTTGCCTGGGACAGCAAAAGCCGTGAAAAACTGAATGGAAGGCTGTTATTAAATGTGTGTTTGCTACTGAAATCAGTGTATATATGGGCATATCTGTTCTTCAGTGGTTACTAGGCTGCTGTTAAACTAATCCTGCACCTGCAGGTTACCTGCACTGGGCCATAGACTTCTGTTATTACCTGTGGGTTTGGTGCGCTTTCAGAAAGTGCACTATGCCATCAAGATATAATAGAAGTCTATGGCAAAGTGCAGCTAACCTGCAGGAAAGCCACAGGTGCACATGGCGCATCAGTGTGGAAGCAGCCTTAGGACCCAATAGAACTCTCCATTCACCTCTATGTGTATTTACCCCTGCTTAGCTTCAATCGGATACACAAAAAAAAAAAAAAAAAAAAAAAGGGGATTCTCCCCCCTTCAGTCAGATTAAATTGGAGGGCCCATAGAGTAGCATGGGCTGTGTCCATATCTGCATAGATACAGACCTGTCATCCGCCCATTACACTTATTTTGGCCCGGGACCGATTACCAAGGCGCTTCGATGGCCCTCGTTCTTCAAAAGGTTGGGCACCCCGGCTTTAAGTGGTTAAACTTCCTGCATTTACACATGGTTGAAACCTTTGCAGACTGCCCAGATTATTTGTTTACACAAGAAGTTCTATCCCTTTGATCTAAGAAGTAAGCGTTAGTTACAAAGTTTCAAGTTCTAAACTTGGCAGATTGCCCGCGATGCTTTCTTTTGACAGCAGAGTGAGCAGATAATCTCTCTCACTTGTTTATATGGAAGAATCGCCTACTCTCAGCAGGAGAGATCGTCGGGGGGGGGTGAATTGAGATCGCGATTTTTTAACGATTAATCGTGCAGCTCTAATATATAATGACCAAGAAATTGTTAACACAACCTGACCTTTTTAATACTCAATGTGGTATGTGGAAGGGTTTGGGTGGCAGACTGAGATGTCTACGACCGCCCATCATACTCGTATAGTGATCTGGAAACTAGCCTGCACAGTTACTATTTTTATGGTTGGTTATTTAATGCTCCCCTGTTTTTTTTTTATAATTGGCAATCAGGCAGTACCTCTATTCAGACATATGTTTCTTGAGGTGGATTGTAAAACGAATGAAATGGTACACTTGAGGATTCTTTTCCCCTACTATGTAATGAGAAAAAATAGAATATATTTATTATTAAAAAAAAAGTGCAATTTTCTAAAGTGATTCTTTAACCGCTTAAGGACCACCTCCTGTAGATTTACGTCAACAGAATGGCAGGGCTGGAGGAATGGGAGGAGGTCACTAAAATGTGTGGGAAACATAAACAGTATAATTATCCACCGTTTCCTTATGATAAAGGACATATGACTGAAATGTTATAAAATATGGACTAAAGCATTGAAAGAATATAGAAAACGGTTCCCTCATCAATTAGAGAAGCCTCATTCCTTAGACAAGTCCCCTAAAAAACCGACACTTGCCTCTGCCCCTGTCCAACCCCCTTGTCATGAATCAAACATAGGAGATTCAGGAGGTTATGTGCGCATAACACCCCCGCCACCCTATGCTATGATTAAGACTGATAACGAGGGGAAGCCAAAGGAAAAACTGTATCCTTCATTGGAATTGACTATGGGAGCACTAACTGCCATAGTTGACCAGAAAGGGAGTACATGGTTAGGTCAAGAAGAAGTAGATAGGAAAGCTACAGAGGCCATTATCAGGTTAGAGAAGGAAAGACAGGGGGAGAAAGAGGAAGAAGAAGAGGATAAGCAGCAGGAAGAAAAGAAACAAAAAAGGGCACAATTGAAACTAGATAGGGAGGCAAGAAGGGAAGCAGAAATAGTAGAAGCCTTTAAAAGACTTTCTATTGAAGGACAGATGAGAACAAGGTCTAAAGTAAAACATGTACAAAAACCCTTGCTTGACTCCCCCTCTGTGTATGAAGACTGCCCGGGCCTGGAGGGGGACAGGGATGACACCACCTCCTTAATCCCCCTCAAAGGTCCTGAGAGTCTGGTTGTCACTGACCCTGAGAAAACAGCTGCTACACTTGCTTTGCCTCTCATTACCATGGGAACCACGCAAGTCCAAATCCCGCTACCATTAGGTACTGTAAGGGAAATTAAGGAAACATGACCCAAACCTAGGAAAGACCCCCGAGCAGCAGTTAATTTCCTTAAGAGATATTGTGAGGGGGCACGTATGTCACAAGAAGACTTAGAAGTCATAGTAAATGCTGTAGATCCCGAAAGTTCAGCAGATATAGAAATACCAAAATGGTTCATGGCTAGTAGTTTATATGAAGACTGGCCCACATTTTGGAATAATCTCCTGGCAGCATGAAGGAAAGCCTATAAACCAGAAATGCCCATAAATGACTTAATCTCGTGTAAACAGCAGCCAGGAGAGGATTTTTATTATTTTGTGTCCCGGCTTTATAAGATCTATTTGGCATGTGATGTAGATAGTTCACAACTCTTTGTCAGCACTGCCATGAACAATGGAGATCCAAAGGTGACCCAAGTAATGAAACTGGTCAATACTACGTGGGCAACCATGACCCCCCCACAGTTTGTGGAGGATGTAAAGAAAAGGGCCTCCTCCGGATTTTTTAATACCAAAGGAGGTCTGTTCGCCCAGACCTCAGGGACTCCCACACCCATGCTCCCCGCCTTTATATCTGGTGTTTCCAGAGATAGGTATCAGCGTAATTTTCCCAGTTATAAGACACAACAAAGCCCCCCCCCCTGGAACCCCAACAATACACCCAAAACCAGCCACTGCCTGCCTGCCAAATGCAGCTTGAATATAAATGGCCTATAGCCAAAGCCTGGCCCCCCCAGAAGAGGGCTCAATTGCCTGACATTACCTGTTGGGAAGTGCATGGTTTAACATGCAACCCGAATGGCTTGTGGTCAAACAAGGAGGGGATTATAGGAATTCCCGAAACAGTAGCTCCTTTGATTTTATCTTATCTCCATGGCCCCGGACACATAGGTAAGAAATCCTTGCAGCAAATGTATAACCAGAATTTTTGTACCAACTCCACTCACCCATTGATTGAACAACTAATTGATTCCTGCCTAACTTGTGCCCAGAATAATGTTCAGGGACCGAAATATGGTCTTCATGGACACTTACCAGCGCCCTTGGGCCCATTACAGGACTTAGATTGATTTCACACATATGCCCAAACAGAAAGGTAATATCAAATTTCTTTGTGTGATAATAGACACATTTTCCTCTTGGCCAGAAGTTATTCCTGTCACAGGAGAGACCGCAGGGATAGCTACTAGGTGTTTGATCAATCATTGGATTAGCAGGTCTGGTCTGCCAGCTACCATATAGTCTGACCAAGGGCCCGCTTTTACAGCGAAACTTACCAAAGAATTTGTGAAAGTTCTGGGGATACAATGGAAGCTCCACATCCCCTACCACCCCCAGAGTGCAGGAGTAGTGGAAAGAATGAACAGAAACATTAAAGACAAATTGAGGTACCATGAAGAACTGGCTTCATTTCCTGCCCGGGGTACTTTTCCAGAGAAGAACCACCCCCCAGGCTAGGACAGGACTTTCCCCCTTTGAGATTCTCATGGGAAAACCCGCTCAAAGAGCCCCTAAGATAGGCGAGGAATCTAACTTATATTCCTTACAGGAAGAGCACGTGAAATATCTGGTAAGTAGCCTTGCTGAAACTTATGATAAGGTTGCTGTCACCTTTCCTCCTCTTTCCACAGAACCAACACATCCTTTTGTCCCGGGGGACAAGGTACTGATCAAACAACTTGCAGTCCGCAAGCAACCAGGCCCGTCTTCCAAGGCCCATTTGAAGTCCTCAAAGTCTCCAGGACAGCAGTACTGACGGATCAAAGCCCGCAATGGATCCATGCATCAAGGTTGAAGAAGAGTCCGCAAATGAAGGAATCAGGAAAGGGAATGAAGGAACTCCCACCAATAACTGTTCCAGAAGAGACTCTGCCACCATTACCCCCTGCCCCCTCCCACAAAACCCCTTAGCCGCCCGAACCATTCTTGCCATAAACTTTCCCTGTGAGCCAAGAAGATGCACTACCTGGACAATTTCAAGATACTTATTTTAGGTCTTGCCTTCTATGTGACAATCAAATTGGTGTTCTGTCTGATAAGTAAGGTAGCAAAATTAAAAAACCCAGTTGATGAGTCTGAAACAGCCATGACCATGTTCTACTCAGAACATAAGCAGTACAGTGAGTGATCAAGGGGAGACATGAGTCTCCCATGATCAAAGGAGGGATTGTAAGGAAATGTAGAGTTACTCTTTACAATTATAACATTGTATGAGACGTTTTTTTTCAAATTTCGAACAAATTTTCTCTTCAAAATCAGAAAGTTCGTTTTTTTGTGATCCGATGGTGCCACCATTGATTTTCGAAAATTCAGCCGACCAAGCCTTCAATTTCCTCATGTTGCTACAGAAACTAATTTTCTTGGCCAGGAATCTTCTCTCTCCGTAAATTTTCTTTTCTTATTACATTTCTCGCACGATTCTCCCATCATTGATTAGAAAATCGTTCGTTTTTCAAAATATTTCCAACATGTCCGATTCCTCAAATTTGATTTCCGCACGAAAATCGGCTGTTGCTGCAGCCCACTAATGGTGCAAAATTCGTACGAAAATTCTTAGATACGATTTTCAAAAGAAAATTCTTTCGAAATTCGAACCGTGTATGGCCGGCATACGAGTTTTATAAGGTTTGGTGTGTTGAGTCTGCAGGAGGGTACAGCAAACCTGTTTCAATAAAAAAAAAAAATACTGACACTGGATAGTCTAGGACGGGATCATACAGGTGGGTTGCCAATTTGCTTTAATTGTTAATGGTTAAAATGAAACGTGTTAAACTTTAGAGTTTGAGTGACTGGGAAGTGTTTAAGGACAGTCTAAGCCCCCGTACACACGGTCGGAAATTCCGACTACAAAATCCGTCTGATTTTTTCCGATGGATTTTGTCCGACACTGGTGTTGCATACACACGGTCGGACAAAGCTGTCAGAAAATTTGATCATTCTGAATGTGGTGACGTTTGTTGCGTACGATAGAACTACGTAGAGGCTAGTAGCCAATGGCTTTGGTCTCTCGTAATTTGATCTGAGCATGCGTGGAACTTTGTCCGTCGGAATTCTCGACACATGATCGGAAAAAGTCTGATTGGATTTTGTTGTCGGAAAATTTGAGATCCCGCTCAAGTCTGATGGAGCCCACACACGGGCGGATTTTCTGACAACATGGTCCGATCGGACATTTTCCGTCGGAATTTCTGACTGTGTACGGGGCATAAGAAAGTCATTCTCAACCTCAACTATACCTATGAGGTTGGTGGGGGTTCCCTGAGGTTTGACAGGATGTGTAGCCTGGTTCACACCGTTTAAAGTGACAACAAAGCTGGAGTTAAGCTTCAGTGTTGCCAACTCCTATTAAAAACGAAGAAAAACAATATTTAAAACAGTATAAACGCATTATGGAAACACTGACAATACCCATAACAAGCAATTTGCCTGGTTTGCCAACACAGCATGACGAATTATCAGTCCTTGATTATAGCAGACAGTTGTAAACACTGTTTTTTACAAACTGTCCATAAATTTACTGTTAGGCTTTAAAAAAAAACAAGGAAGTGCTAATGCAGAATGAAAGCCATAAATGTTGGGTCATCTAAAGCTGGCCATACACTGATTGAAATTCAGCTGGTTCAGCAGGGACCAGACATATTTCAATCAGTGTATGGCAGACCCTGCTCATTCGATCATTCGCTGAACGAAAAACCAGTGTATGGCCAGCTTTAGTGAGCAAAACATTAAACCTCCCTGGAGGTATGATTAGGTCAGATTTTTGCGCCTCAAAGCGGTACAATTATTTTGCATAGAAATTTTTAATAAAAAATTTAATAAAAAAGTTTTGATGAAGTTTGAAACACAAAATCATAATTTATAATATAATAAATAAATAATTAAAAAAAATAATAATATAATAATAATAATAAAATTAATTTTCCCCACGATTCACTATCGCTCAATTCTGCAAGTTTTCTAATTTACTATCGGTGTTTTCTAACTGGACGTAAAGGGACACTTTTTGGTTGCTATGGACAATCTCAAGTTTCCAGGCAGAAAGAACAGTATATATATATATAAAATATATATATATATATATATATATATATATATATATATAATAAAACTGCATGCAGGGCATTGGACAAAGAACTGGGGACAAAAGGGATGTGAAATAATTTCATACAGTAGGGTAATCTGTAAGATTACAGTGTACTGTATGTATTATGATTTTTCACTTTTTTGAATTTGCCGCCGGTCTCCGCCCACGCGTGTCGCAACGCTCGCCGGGAACTGAGCCCAGCACAGAGAGGCTTCGGGCAGAGGACAGAGCCCACCGACACAGCGGGGGGACATCGCAGGATCCTGGGGACAAGGCAAGTATACCACACCAGGATCCTGCAATGCAATCCTGAGTGTGGCTCGGGGGTTACCGATAATGGTGCTGAAATTTAACCCCGAGCCACACTCAGGAATACCGCTTGGGGGGTTAAGAGACCTGTGTTACAAGAAGTGAAGAAGCTACTGTATAGGGATCAGAAAGGGAGAAGATACTGGCGCGTAGAGTTATAATGTATAGTCCAGCCAGCAAGACTATCTCTAAGAAGATCAGTTGGTCAGGGTAAGGGAAGGTCCATAAATGTCACTGTTCTATAATATAGGCATATGGTGGAAGGGTATATGGGACCACCTGTGGCTGCTGTCCTCAGAGTTGTGGCGGCTCTGTGTAAAACCAAAGGAAACAAAGGAGAGAGGGAAGGACGCGCCAACCAAGTGTAGTCTCCCAGTTTGTTTATTACGTAAAGAGCTCAAAAAAACTTACAAGATGTAAATAAAATATAGGCTCATCTGTATGTAGATCTCTTGGGAGGGATCATCCTTATACATCCTGTGAGGTTGTGGGTAATACAGTTCCAGCTGCTTTGCAATGATAGAGACAGTTCCTGGAGCCTTGAGAAATCCAGGAAGTCGCGCTTTACTAGCGTGGAACGCAAAGCGGATATGACGTTACCCGAAAGGAACGGAGGTCGGAGATCACAAACGAGTGGGAAAACAACAAGGCTACGCGCTCGGAGCATTCGGCTACTTCTACAGGCCTGTATAAGGATCACAGAATTGAAGCCTGTATTTTAAATGCTAACCTGACAATAGCTGCTCCTTTATTTTTACTCAGACTGCTTTGCTTTCAAGGAAACCTGAGATGTGAAACATATGGTGGCTGCAACTGCTGCCCTCTCTATCTAGAAATTCTGGGTGTCTTTTCCAGTCACTGATCAAGAACAAATACAAATACTGGATACCATTAATGTTCAAACAGAAAAAACGGTCAGCACCGCAGGAGGTCTTTGTCTGCTGGAGCTCTGGCCATTTTTGCTGTTTGGTTGCATTGTTGTTCTGGATCAGTGATGCAGTTTCTAAGGAAGAGTCCGCAGGGCAACTAGGATTTTCAGCATTAGAAGGCTTCCCCACAGCCCTTTAAGTGAAGCTTAATGTAGGAACGACGGAGTGGCTTCCTGATCATGTGACTGCCGCGACGGCTCTCACAGCAGTCATATTTTTGGTAGTCCATCCAGCTGGCTCCCGATCAGAAGCTGTGACTAAGGCCCCTTTCACACGGGGGCGGGAGCCGCGGTGATGGTAAAGCAGCGCTATATTTAGCGCTGCTTTACCGTCGTTTTAGCTGCGGTATTCAGACGCTCGCGGTGCGGTTTTACCCCCCGCGAGCGGCCGAAAAAGGGTTTAAGACCCCCCCGCAGAGCGCCGCCGTAGCGGCGCTTTGCAGCGGTATTGCCGCGGTATTACTGCGGTGTCCCATTGAAATCAATGGGAAGGAGCGGTATAGGAGCGGTGAATACAATGCTCCTATCCCGCTCCAAAGATGCTGCTAGCAGGACTTTTTTTACCGTCCTGCTAGCGCACCGCTCCAGTGTGAAAGCGCACTGGAGTGAATGGGGCCTTTTTTTCAGGCGGTGTACAGGCGCTATTTTTAGCGCTGTACCGCCTGAAAACCGCTCCAGTGTGAAAGGGGCCTAAGAGCGGTCCTCAACAGCTAGGTCAGTGTGTTGGAAGGGCGCTTCCAGCACACAACCTCTGACCACTATGGACGACTGGATCAGAACATCTCCAAAACTGTTGAAACCGTGGAATTTCCCAGTCTGCAGTGGTCAGCACCTAACAAAAGTGGTCCAAGGAAGGAAAACCAGCGAACGGGTCATGGGCAGCCAAGACTCGCTGACGAACGTAGGGAACAAAGGCTGGCTTGTGCAGTTTGATCCAATAGAAGAGCTGCTGTAGCTCCAATTGCTGAAATAGTTCAAGCTGGTTCCAACAAAGACGTCGAACACACAAATAAACACAGTTTGTTGAGTAGGGGCTGCAAAGCCGCAGACCAGTCAGAATGCCCATGCTGCCCCATGTCCACATACCAAAGTGCCTACAATGGGCATGTGAGCATCAGAACTGGACCAAAGGAGCAATGGAAGTAGGTGTCTTCAGGGTGTTGCCTCCAAATTCTCCAGATCTCAACTCAATTTATCATCAGTGGAATGTGCTGAAAAAATGAGTCCGATCCACGGAGGCCCCACCATGCAACTCACAGAAACGAAAGGATCCTCTGACAGCTTGGTGCCAGAAATGACAGCATACCTTTAGTGGTCTAGTGGAGTTCATGCCTCAGTGGGTCAGGACTGTTTTGGTGGCAAAAGGAGGAGCTACTCAATATTAGGTGGGTGGTCAGGTTCTGGCTGACCAGTGTATGTGCAGTGGTTGGGTGTTTAAGTACAAAATTCCACAGTGAGGCGGGTGCAAAAAATGGAAACACAGGAAGTCTAAAAAATACTAAACTCAGGCCGCTGCACCCAGACTCAACACAAATGAGGACAAGCAAATTTAAACCCCCCACCCCCATCAAATTCTCTGCAGCTATTACCTTTTGTACCACCACCCCCTCCCTTTAGAATGTAAGCTCTACGAGCCAGGCCCTCCTGTACCTTTTGTATTGAACTGTACTGTAATTGTATTGTCCCCCCTATACATTGTAAAGCGCTGCGTAAACTGTCGGCGCTATATAAATCGTGTATAATAATAATAAAAACAACTCAGGGAGCGCTGATCCAAAGAGTGGTAAAAATATTAAAGATGACAACCGTATTCACTATAAAGTTTATTGGCAAATATGATAAGTAAAAACAGTCTAAAAAAATGGTAAAGCCGTATAGGTAAAATGAAAATCAGACAAACAGTAAAAAATGAATGCCCTGTGGACATCTGCACTTTCTGTGGAAACTACACTCACTCGGAAGCCAGTGCGATGAATGGAAGGCTGTCCCACCTCCACCGCTGTAGGAATGAGATGCTGCGGGCACCCTAGGAATCTGGAGGTGCCCGTGGTCATCTATCCAGTTGTATAGCCCGGGATTGTGGCCAGCAATCCAGGGAGTGCCGGGGGGACCAGATCGTGAGCCCAAGGCACACTTATCCTGCCACCGCATATATGTTGTACACGGTCGCAAAGAGGTTAATGTTTTAACCGCGACTACGTTTTAAATACTGCAGCGCACAAACTGTTGCGTCTATTGCTCCTGCTCTAAATTCAACCAGCCAGAAGGTTAGCTTGTACCATAATGCCTGTGTGTTTTTTTCCCAACCGGCTAATCTGCCAAACCTGCAAATCCCAAGGGACAACCTGGAAAGCTGTAATTATATATATAGCAAAATAACAAAGCAGTTACTGTTACACATGAGACAGGCTCCTCGGGTTGTCCTTAATGTATCACGCCAAGGGAGGCATCTAGGGCATAACAAACACTGATCCCCTTGTGTATTCCCAAGGAGAAGGGCAGAACTCACTAATACAGAGAATGGAGAGACTCATCCAGCCTGGAAGTAAAATGATCTCTTCTCCTCCAGCTTGTCTATTGTCCTGATCGGGATTTGATTACTCTGCATGATAACATATCACAACCTGGAAGAGGATCTGCAACAGACCACGACGAGGGTCTGCCCACTGTACACTTCTGCATTGGGGGCTCTGGGTACACAACCTAATACTTGATGTACTCACTTCAGTTTTTTTATTGGCCCCCAACTATTTATGTTATTCATTTGTTTGAATTATTGACTAAAAATCTACAACATGTTGAACCAATCTATATTAGCCTATCACTCTGTAGAAATTTAGATCCAATTGGCAATCACATTAAAAAGTTTGTTATTAAAGAGACCCTTTCACTAACTTAAAAATTGCAGTTAAAAGAAGAGAAAAATTATTTTCAAAAATGATTAAGTATTTAACCAGTTCCAGACTGCCCACAGCACATATACTGCAGTAGGGTGAGCCGGCTGCGTGAAACAACATACCTGTACGTTGTCCACGCTCCCGTGTCTGGGGCGGGCCCCCGTGCACCTCCGATGACACGCTCCCGCTGTGATTGGACACAACGGGAGCCAGTTAGCAGGCCCGGCGGCCGCGATGGCCGTCGCCCATCCGCGATTGCTCAGGGAAATGACAGAACAGTGGTCTGCCTATGTAAACAAGGCAGACTGTCGTTCTGTCACAGACACAG
Organism: Lithobates sylvaticus; assembly: GCA_028564925.1. NCBI lineage: Eukaryota > Metazoa > Chordata > Amphibia > Anura > Ranidae > Lithobates > Lithobates sylvaticus. The sequence goes on from CM053026.1 coordinate 722,398,319, forward strand.
AGAGAGATCTTGTGTTCCTACTAATCAGGATCATAAATCTCTTATGCATTAATCCCCAGTTAGAAAACACTCCCTGGGAACACATTTAACCCTTTGATTGCCCCCGATGTTAACCCCTTCCCTGCTAGTCTCAATTATACAGAGTCAGACAGTGCATTTTTTTTAGCATTGATCACTGTAATGGTGTCACTGATCCCCAAAAAGTGTCAGAGTCCAATCTGTCTGCCGCAATTACTATTAAAAAAAATCAAAAGTCCCTATATCTACCCCATAGTTTATAGACACGATAACTTTTGCACAAACCAATAGATATACGCTACTTGGGATTTTTTGTTACCAAAAATATGTAGCAGAATACAAATTGACCTAAATTGATGAAGAAATTTGATTTTTTTTTATTGGATATATTTTATAGCAGAAAGTAAAAAAAAATTCTTTAAAAATTGTTGCTCTCTTTTTGTTTATAGCGCAAAAAATAAAAACCACACCGCAGAGGTGATTAACTAACCTGGACCAATATAAAGGCCAGTTAAGCTTTAACACACTGGTCATTTTTGCAAAGTTCTGTGCACACTTTATACAGAAATAGAATTTGACCATTTATTAAAACTATCATACCTTTATGTGATCGGGGTCCACCGTTCTAAGGTCACACGTCTCTGCATCCAGGCCCACTTTGCAGATATAGAGGATACATATTACAAAACCTAAGAACAACACACACCTAGGAAAAAGGAGAAAAATTCAAGTTAAGCACCATGTACAATGCTCATACTAAAGGCTTATATATATATATATATATATATATATATATATATATATATATATATATATATATATATATATATATATACATACATACATATATATATATATACACACACACACACACACACACACACAGTTTACTGTATATATACACTGATCAGCCCAAACTTTATGACTACTGACAGGTTCAGTGATTGTTACAATGAGATATGAAAAAGTCGGGGGGCTGCGGCTCGGCTGACACTTTAGTAAATGTGGTGGGAATGCCCGAGAATTAAGAGGTTCTGGACAAGAGTGTACCATTTGATTTATACAGTCTTGGAACACAGTATCTCCAAGAATCCCTATGAGGCCTTTATTAAAGCTCAACCCCTCTCTACCTTTCGTCAATTAAAATTGATATAATTTGTTTTCATTGCTGCTAAGCAAACCTTAGCGAGGGCATGAAAATCTGGAGTTCCAACAAACATGCACGTAAAATAAAAAATAGCATGGTACTTGTTTAATAAGAAAATGGCAGCAATTTTACATGATAAACTGGACCTTGAAGACTCAGTTTGGTCACTCTAGGTTGCCAAGATTTGTTATTATCAATGGGGGATCTCCCATGGGTGTGGAGGCCCGTTCAGGACCATCTCCTACCCTTCCCCCCCCCCCCCCCCCCCCCCCCATCCACATTTTTCCTTGCTTTCAAATTTTTTTCTTCTACCTATGGCTTTCTATATAGTTTTCAATCTTGCAGTTGGAGCATGCCTCTTTGGAGTTCTACTACCATCATTCCAGGTATACATACGTGCCACCTTGTAAACCATGTGTGGCTTCATGTTATATATACTTTTAGGGTAAGCATTCCATTCTTTACTATGACTCTCCTACTTGGGGTCTGGTATTCACAAACCTATTTGGTAGGGGTAGACTTGGTAGTCTTTTGGTGGCCGATATCTAGATGATGGTTTATACATAGTTCTTCACGTTTCATTATTCTTTTGAGTTCCTCGTTTCTTGATTATGCATTACAACGTATATTTCTGTGAAACAAAATTATTCCTCTACAATTGTAATCTTGCTATTTAAATTACAAAAACCTATTGAAAACGGAAGTGTCTTAACAAGAACCTTCATGGCAGGGCCACCTGGTTTTATTATAATGAAAGCTGCAGATTTAAAGACTGAAAACAACTTTTGGAAATTACATTCGCATGTTAAAGCTTTTATGAGATTGGGTTTTAATCTACTTTAAAGTGGAAGTAAACCCCCCTATCGTTTTCAGCCAAGGAAGCTGCCATCTTTGCCTCTGTTTAATCTTCAACTGCCACAGTGCTGCACATGTGATCCGTTATGACACCAGCCATTGGATGGTTTGACTGTTTGGTTGAGAGCACAGCCAATGTGCAGTTAGCATTCACGCATGCCTTTTTTTTTTAGACTGTTAAATCGATGGGTTTACTTCCGCTTTAACTGTTAAATAAAAGAATGCATAGTAGAACCTTGATAGAAAAAAAGTATGTAAACTCTTTCACTGCCACCAATCTGTTGGCAGCAGTAGGGAATCTTTATATAAAATTTACAGCTGCTGGATTGCTTGCACTGACCCCCTTGAATGGACAAACCCTGTTTCCCGGGCTCTACAATCCTATCTGTGGGTCCAAAGAGAAAAAAGAGGTCTCCACCATGTCAAATAGATCAATGTAGTGGCCACATCCCTAAAATGTATACAACAAAAGGACTATTCCCCCTTAAGTGGGACTTTAAAGGCCACAGACATTGATGTGCGTAGAAAAATAATTTTATTACATGAAACAAATTATTCCAGATCAAACAGATGATCAAACATTAAAAGACGTCTGGTATCTAATATTGTATGATGTAACCAACATAACAGAAAACAAAATACAACAGTACATATAAAATGACACTAGTACTCTCCAGTGGATGGTAATCCGTGGCCTTTAAAGTCCCACTTTTTTTTTTTTTTTACCTCTGTTTTTATATATATTTCAGAATTCTCCTGTTTGGATACCAAGATACATATTCAAAAGAATAGATCAACTTAGAGCGAATTTCCTGTGGCAGGGGCGACACCCCCGAATTAAACTCCGGGTGTTACAACTGCCGTGTAAACAAGGGGGTCTGGCGGTCCCGGACTTCCACAGATATTTTCTAGCGGGTCAGCTAGTATTTGTACACAGGTGGTTTACTCTACCTGAGGAGGACACTGCCAATACACTAGAGGCGGCTGTTGTTGGTTCGTATGAGGCGCTGGCACACCTACCGTATCGGGGTGTCAGGGCTCCATATAGGCTCACGATAGCCAAGCGTGCAACTAGTAGGGCATGGGTAGCAGTGACCAAGATGGGTAACATCTCTGAGATTTCTCCTCACACACCACTTTGGAAGAATCCTAAATTAATGCACTTCTATGAGTACCCCGATCCAATCATCTGGACTAAAATTGGTATTAAGATGCTGAAAGACATAGTGGGTGGTGGGAAACTTCTGCAGTTTGACGCCCTGAAAACTAAGTTTAATCTTCCCAACACTCACTTGTTCCGTTATCTTCAGCTCAGACATGCATACATTACCCAATTCGGAGATATTGGTATTACCCTGAAGATGAGTGATTTGGAGTCTCTGCTGAGGGAGGACACATTGGACAAGGCCCTGTCTACAATATATAAACAAATGTTCACTGAGGGAGATCTCCTTGCAAAGTGTAGGGTGGTGTGGGGCGAGGTGTTCCCCCAGATGGACGGGTATGACTGGGATGATATATGGGACATTAATTTTACTAGATTGGTCTCTGCTAGAGACCAACTCATCCAATTTAAATTCTTGCACCGTATATATCTAACACCCGCTAAAGTGGCTAAATGTTCCCTGCCCAGTAGCCTGGTTGCTGGTGGTGCTGGAGTGCAGGGGAGACATCAGGGGTCTAATAAAGGGTACACCCTAACTCTCCTCCTAAAATATTTTTTACGCCCCCCACCCGTAGGTATGTAAATTGCACATCAGAGGTGTCTATGTAGGCAAAAGTTGATTGTTTTACATGTTACTTATCTCCGCACATACCAGAGTGAGAGCAATAATTCTAGAGTCATAATTCAGTTACCTCTAAACTGATAACCAGTAAAAGCTTTTAAAGCATCGCCTATGAAAATTTCTGAGTGCCAAAGTTAGTCGCTGTTTCACAGGCACACGCAGTTTTAACGCTTGAAATGTTTGGGATCTACTTTTAGGCACCACCTCTCCTTTTAATATTTTTATGAACTTTACTGTACTTTTTCTGCTTGATAAACTGTTGCAATAATATCGCATGACACAAAATACCATTTTATTTTCCAGGGTCTCTGCTTTCAGAAAATATATACTGTTAGGGGGGGGGGGGGGGTTAAAATAATCTTCAAGACTCTAAAATGATTCTTTTACAAAAAAAAAAAATCTAAAATAATTCTGGCAGCAAAAGGGTTAAATGTTGTGACGCGTCCAGTGTTGTCTAACCATTATGTAGGGAATGTTATTTATTAAAAAAATATGAGGTTTATTCTCTCCTCATTAATGTTACTCAGAATTTTATTACACTAATTACTGCTCTATTTGCAAACTGTTAGAAAACATTATAAGATTATCTAATTTAACCTCCCACACATTTTTGGAATGTGGCCATTAAAGTGACATCTAAACTAAAAAACAAAAAAGTGTAATATAATACAGCTTACCAGTCCTTAGATGTGATGACTGCATTCATTTTTTTTTTCAGGCTTTTTTCCTTTATTTTCCTCTAGAGTCACCTAAGATTGCTCTCCTGACTCAGAATACAACCCCCCCCCCCCTCTCCTCATAAAGCCTAGAACACACTATTTGTTTTTTTTTTCCATTCAACCCAGCAGGCTGAATAAAAAAAAAAAAACTGAAGATCTCAAGAGGAGCCGCTGTACTAAGTATCCAATGTTAGTACAGCAATTGGTGCTATTGCACCATCAGAGCCCCCCCCCCCCCACCCACCAGAACACTCCAATCAGGGCGATACCTCACATTAGCGCTGATCGTCAGATCACAAGCCGATCGCCACCCAGTTTCTATTGAGCCGGTCAATGGCGCCGGTGTCTAATGCCACGTACACACGAGCGGAATTTCCGTCGGAAAAATCTTGGATGTTTTTTTTATCGACGGAATTCTGCTCAAGCTTGGCTTGCATACACACGGTCACACAAAAGTTCGCTGAACTTTCGACCGTCAAGAACGCGGTGACGTACAACACTACGACGAGCCAATAAAATTAAGTTCAATGCTTCCGAGCATGCGTCGAATTGTTTCCGAGCATGCAGAGGAATTTTGCGCGTCAGAATTGGTACAGACGATCGGAGTTTCCGATGGGAACTTTTTCCGAACGGAAAATTGAGAACATGCTCTCAATCTTTTGCTGGCTGGAATTCCGCCAGCAAAAGTCCGATGGAGCATACACACGGTCGCATTTTCCAACCAAAAGCTCTCATTGGACTTTTGCTGGCGAATTTCCGATCGTGTGTACGCGGCATAAGGCCCTTAACACAGGAAAGGAAAGGGGTGTGTAATTCACAGAAGATATCTAGGAAAGCTGATAACATTGTTTGAGGTTTTGGTTCAGTGCACAGGAAGTTGCACTTCTCGACCGCCCACCGTGGATATACATCGGTACTTTGACGTTAAATACTTTGGTACTTTGATGTTGTTATGGCATAACCCCAGTATTTTTCTCCACAGCAGGCTTTAACATAAAAGTGGTTTCCCCGCGGCACAGTAGCCACACAAGATCACTTTTATGGGTGGCGGGAGAGGTGCCATCTCCCCCCTCATCCCGGTGGTCTCCGATGTTTACCAGAGCCATTGGAAGCAGCGAAGAAGATCCAGTCCTGTGGCCTGATGGGCAGGAAGTCAAGTGAGGGCATGATGGCCCCCACTCGACTCTATGCCCTTGGAGGACCGGAGCAATGCCAACATTTTTTTAAAGTGCCCGTCCCTCTGTACTTGCGCGCAGAATCGAACGCCTATGTAAGTCACGCCCACATATGTAAACGGTGTTCAAACCCCATATGTGAGGTATCGCCACGATTGGAAGAGCGAGAGAAATAATTCTAGCCCTAGACCTCCTCTGTTACTCAAAACGGGTAACCTGCAGAAATTTCAAAACGTCGCCTATGGAGATTGTCAAAGTTTGTCGCCATTCCACGAGTGGGCACAATTTTGAAGTGTAACATGTTGGGTATCAATTGAACATTATCTTTTACAATATAGAAAAAAAATTGGGCTAACTTTACTGCTTTCTTATTTTTTTATTCCAAAAAGTGTATTTTTTCACCAAAAAATTGCGTTTGTAACACCGCTGCGCAAATACGGTGCGACAAAGTATTGCAACACTGGGCTGTGGAGTGGCGGCTCGCTGAGAGGCTAAGACGGGTGTCAGTCCAGGAACTAGGCGGATCCAGACTTTGACGCGATGACTGGACTGATTTCTGCGACGTCAGCAGAGAGCAGACTTCAGTCCGCTCTCTGCTAAAAAAACGGGTCACAGGAGTGCAAAACTAATTACACTCCTGTGATCCATAAAAGCCCAGCCAAACCAGCTTTGGCTGAAGTTCTCCTAAAAGTGCTTAAAAGGATAGTTCACCTTTACAAAAAGCCTGCCTATGCAGGTAAGGCATATTTGTAGATTTAGGCCCGGTTCACACTGCTGCGGTGCGGGAGATCGGATATGATTCGCACCGCACTGCAGTTCAAATCATATGCGATCTCTGTGCGATGCAAATTCAGCCATACAGACAGTATGGCTGAATTCGCATCGCATTCGGCCCAAAATCGGACAGGACCCTTTTGTTCGGTCCGCAGCAGAATCGGATCGCATGGTGTTCTCACCATGCGATCCGATTCCTGTCCTAGTTTGCAGATCGCACTGCGATATGCGAGCTGCTATGGGGGTGTCATTAACATTTCATTGACACTCCCAGCAGCTCGCATAGGGCAGTGTGAACTGCCGGCGGGAGACATGCGGTGCGGGAACCCGCAGTAGATTCGCAGCGTTCCCGCACCGCAACAGTGTGAACCGGGCCTTACACAAACTGCAACTTTGACTAATGGCCTTTGTCTGCATAGGCAGTTTTGTGGTAAAGGTGAACTATGCCTTTAACTACTTAACCACTTTGGTCGGGTCTGCGGACTCGATCGTCTCATGGGAGAGCTGATCAGTGTAGTGTAACACACAGCCCCTCCCCCTGACAGTTAGAACACGCCCCTAGCACACACTTAACCCCGCCCCCTAGTGGTTAACCCCTTCACTGCCAGTTTAATTTTTACAGTAATCAGTGCAATTTAATGGCACCGATCGCTGTAAAAATGACAATGGTCACAAAAATATGTCAAAATTGTCCGATGTGTCCGCCATAATGTCACAATAAAAAAAAAAAAAAAAAAAAAAATGCTGATCGCCACAATTACTAGTAAAAAAAAATATATTAATAAAAATGCCATAAAACTATCCCCTATTTTGTAAATGCTATAACTTTTGCGCAAACCAATCAATCGCTTATTGCAATTTTTTTTACCGAAAATATGTAGAAGAATACGTATCGGCCTAACCTGAGGAAAAAACATTTTTAAATATTTTTGGGGGATATTTATTATAGCAAAAAGTAAAAAATAATGCGTTTTTTTTTCTAAATTGACGCTTTTTTTTTTGTTTATAGCGCAAAAAATAAAAACCGCAGAGGCGATCAAATACCACCAAAAGAAAGCTCTATTTGTGGGGGAAAAAAAAGGACGTTAATTTTGTTTGGGAGCCACGTCGCACGGCAATTGTCAGTTAAAGCGACGCAGTGCCGAATCACAAAAAGTGGTCTGGTCTTAAGCCAGCAAAATGATTCGGTCTGAAAGTGGTTAAGGACCGAGCGCCTCTTTCTGAGATTTGTTGTTTACAAGCTAAAAACTTTTTTTGCTAGAAAATTACTTAGAACCCCCAAACATTATATATTTTTTTTTCTAACACCCTAGAGAATAAAATGGCGGTTGTTGCAATACTTTCTGTCACACCGTATTTGTGCTGCGGTCTTACAAGCGCACTTTTTTTGGAAAAAATACACTTTTTAAACAGTAATTAATTATTGTGAAAGATAATGTTACACCGAGTAAATTGATACCCAACATGTCACGCTTCAAAATTGCGCCCACTCGTGGAATGGCGACAAACTTTTACCCTTAAAAATCACCATATGCTATGTTTAAAAAATTCTACAGGTTGCATGTTTTGAGTTACAGAGGAGGTCTAGGACTAGAATTATTATTGTTCCCGCTCTACCGAACGCAGCGATACCTCACATGTGTGGTTTGAACACCGTTTTTTTACATGCGGACGCTACTCACTCAGTCACTTGCGGGACGGGGCGAGTTTAAAAACATTTTTTTTTTTTTCTTATTTATTTTACCTTTTATTTTTACACTGTTCTTTTAAAAAAAATAAAAAATTGTGTCACTTTTATTCCTATTACGAGGAAGGTAAACATCCCTTGCAATAGAAAGGAAAAAATTTAAATGAGATCTAGGGTCAAAAAGACCTCAGATCTCATATATACACTAAAATGCAATAAAAAAAATAAAATAAAAAATATGTTGCTTTAAGAGTAATGCTGCGTACACACGAGCGGAATGTCCGACAGAAAAAGTCAGACGGACTCTTTTCATCGTATATTCCGATCGTGTGTGTGCCTCATCAGACTTTTTTTCCTCGAAAATTCTGCCGGACCTAGAAAGAGAACATGTTCTAAATATTTCCGACGGAACCACTTCCTATCGGGAAAACTGCTCGTCTGTATGCTGTTCCGACGGACCAAAAACGACGCATGCTCTGAAGCAAGTACGAGACGGCAGCTATTGAACTTCCTTTTTCTAGTCCCGTCGTACGTGTTGTACCTCACCACTTTCTAGACAGTCGGACTTTGGTGTGATAGTGTGTACGCAAGACAGTTTCAGCGGAACTCCGTTGGAAAAACCTTCAGAGTTTATTCTGATGGGAAAACCGGTCGCGTGTATGCCGCATTATGCGTGGAAGTGACGTTTCGACGTCGCTTCCGCCCTGCAATGGTATGGAGACAGGTGGGGGCCATCTTCCCCTCACTCATCTCCATACCTAACAGGGAGAAGGACACGATTGCCTCCTTCGCTGATAAAAGTGATCTTGAGGTGAATCCGCTGCAGAGACCACTTTTATCTAAAAATCGGACCGCCCGCTGAAGAAGAGGATACCGGTGTTATGGTAGCTAGCTGCTGCCATAACAACAATATCCCCCTTCAAACAGCCGATGTATAAGGACGACGGGCGGTCCGGAAGTGGTTAAAGAAAAACTTAAAGGGACAGTTCACCTTTACCACAAAACTGCTTATGCAGATAAGGGGCATCTGTAGATAAAAACAAACTGTGCAGCTCTGACTAAAGTTGAATAAAGCCTTTGCTATAGGTGTAGGCCATTTACATAACGTATGAAGCCTGACTGGAATACTCCCTGGATGTTGCTAAGTGAGGCCTAGTCATCACTGTTCACCTCCACCATCACAAGAGTGAGCTCTCAAATGCTGAGCTCAGAGCTACTGAATCAGGGGATAGAAGGAGCTCAGGAGGGGGTTTGAATCAGAGAAAGAGCTCATTCCTGTGATGGTGGAGGTGAGCAGTGATGACTAGGCCTCACTTAGCAACGTCCTGGGAGTATTGATATAGAAAGGAATTTCGCGCAATAAATAGCTAAAAATTGTGAAAAAGTGCAATAAATGGATGCGCCAGTACTCAATATTGTTACTGGTGAGAGGTAATATATTCTTCGATGCTGGTAAGTATTGTAGTAGTCAATAATGGTGACTGACAATAATCATAAAGTGTGGATGAATAATAGTGAATTGATTCAAATAATAGAAAGTGACCAATGCAAAATCTCTATAAAGTGCAATGCATATGTTGACCAGTAGTAGACGCTGGTACTAGTGAGGGGTGATTGCTGTTAAATTAAAGTTGCGTACGTTTGTAACTAATAAATGTACAAATAGCACGTATGTGTGACTAGCAATAAATATAATAGTTGATATATTAAATATTTAAAGTGTCATGTGCATATAATAAATGTTCAATGTGTATAACACCATATATTTAACACATTATAATTCAAGTGACAATGGTATAAAATCCGTGACTGGTGAAACACAAGTGCGTTAAAATAGAAAAAATTAAAAAATTAAAAAATGAATATACATAAGACAATAAATGACAATAGTGCATGCGTGATGGGTGATTCCAAAAGGTGGGTAAAAAAGTGGGGTAAAAAAGTTAGTTCATATAGTCCCAGAATGGATAAATATATATAGAGAGAATGTCCAAATTAGTCCGTCAGATCCTAATACTGGAATGGTGTGTAATCAAGCACAACCATCTCGTGGATCATGCAGTAATAAAATGGGGTGTTTTCAATTCATCCAAATGTTCAACACTTTCTGGATGGCTTATTAAAAACGGTAAAGACTTGGTCCTGGTTTTCATATATTTTATCCAATCAGTGGTCTCCCAGAACTCTCACCTTAAAGATGTAGAAATAAAGCCTTTCAGGGGTATCCTATAGCCCCATGTAGTTTGGATACAGATATTCAGCAAACGCAGTAAGAGTAAAATACTTCTCCTTTAAGGACGTTTAAACCTGCAGTCCTGCAATGCTCAGTGTCAGAATGACACAGCGCCAGGGAAAAAACGGAAGAAAAGGGGAAGCCTCCACTAGTGTAGTATATTAGGTTATACTTAGGAATAATAAGTTTTTAATAAGCCATCCAGAAAGTGTTGAACATTTGGATGAATTGAAAACACCCCATTTTATTACTGCATGATCCACGAGATGGTAAATGGCCTAGACATATAAAGGGTATTATTCATCTTTAGTCAGAGCTGCGCCATTTGTTTCAATCTACAAACATCCCTTACCTGCATAGGCAGGTTTTTTTTGAAAAGGTGAACTGCCCTTTTAATCTCTGGCAGGATCAACAATTTCTCTGTACTTGTTGAAAATTTACTTAGCCTAAAAAAGAAAATGCAGCCACCACACCTAAAGACTGGTAAGCTGCAATATATTACATTTTGTTCCTGGACTTAGATCTGCTATAAAACCTTAGCATTTGCACAACAGTTAGGGTGTGCTCTGCAAAAAAGTGTAGTGATAGATAAGCTGTAAGCTCTATTGCTGCATTTTGAGACCACTGGACTTTTTTACGTGCAGATACAGCGCATCCGGAAAGTATTTACAGTGCTTCACTTTTTCCACATTTTCTTATGTTACAGCCTTATTCCAAAATGGATTAAAATAATTATCTTCCTCCACAAACACCCCATAACAACAACGTAAAAGAAGTTTGTTTGAAATCTTTGCAGATTTATTAAAAAGAAAAAAATGAAAAAAATCCCAAGTATTTACAGCCTTTGCTCAATACTTTGTTGAAGCACCTTTGGCACCAATTACATCCTCAAGTCTTTTTGAGTATGATGCTACAAGCTTGGCACACCTATTTTGGGCAGGGCCTCTCAAGCTCCATCAGGTTGGATGGGGAGCATCGGTGCAAAGTAATTTTCAGATCTCTCCAGAGATGTTCAATCGGGTTCAAGTCTTGGCTCTGGCTGGGCCACTCAAGGACATTCACAGAGTTGTCCCGCAGCCACCCCTTTGTTATCTTGGCTGTGTGCTTAGGGTTGTTGCCCTGCTGGAACATGAACCTTCGCCCCAGATCGATCTGGAGCAGGTTTTCATCAAGGATGTCTCTGTACATTGCTGCATTCATCTTTCCCTCGATTCTGACTAGTCTTCCTGTCCCTGCTGCTGAAAAACATCCCCACAGCATTATGCTGCCACCACCATGCTTCACTGTAGGGATGGTATTGGCAAGGTGATGAGCGGTGCCTTGTTTCCTCCAGACATAACGCTTGCCATTCAGGCCAAAGAGTTCAATCTTTGTTTCATCAGACCAGAGAATTTTGTTTCTCATGGTCTGGGAGAGCTTCAGGGGCCTTTCGGCAAACTCCAAGCCGGCTGTCATTTGCCTTTTGAGGAGTGGCTTCCGTCTGGCCACTCTATCATAAGGGCCTGATTGGTGGAGCGCTTCAGAGATGGTTGTTCTCCTGGAAGGTTCTCCTCTCTCCACAGAAAAACGCTGGAGCTCTGTCAGAGTGGCCATCAGTTCTTGGTCACCTCGCTGACTAAGACCATTCTCCCAGATCACTCAGTTTGGCCGGGCGGCCCGCTCTAAGAAGAGTCCTGGTGGTTCCAAACTTCTTCCATTTACAGACGATGGAGGCCACAGTGCTCATTGGGACCTTCAATGCTGCAGACATTTTTCTGTACCCTTCCCCAGATCTGTGCCTCCATACAATCCTGTCTCAGAGCTCTACAGACAACTCCTTGGACTTCATGGCTTGGTTTGTGCTCCGACATGCACTAACTGTGGAACCTTTATATATAGAGAGGTGTGTGCCTTTCAAAATCATGTCCAATCAACTGAACTTACCACAGGAGGACTCAATCAAGTTGTAGAAACATCTCAAGGATGATCAGTGGAAACAGAATGCGCCTGAGCTCAATCTTGAGTGTCATGGCAAAGGCTGTGAATACTTATGTTTTTTATTTTTAATACATTTGCAAAGATTTCAAACAAACTTCTTTCACGTTGTCATTATGGGGTATTGTTTGTAGAATTTTGAGGAAAATAATGAATTTAATCCATCTGGAATAAGGCAGTAACATAACAAAATGTGGAAAAAGTGAAGCGCTGTGAATACTTTCCGGATGCACTGTATGCAAAAGTTTGAAAAAAAGCTTTGTTGTTTTTTAATCAAATAATAAAAAATAAAAAAAACTTTAAAGCAGAATGAGAGCATAAAAATAATATCCAGTGAAAGATAAAATCGGGTTAAGAAATAGAGGATGTTGACTCAATTCTCACTTTCAATCCGAAGCGATTTCAACACAGAACTTCTTTCCGGCCACAAAAACATTGATTGCAATGTACATGTTACAATGGTGCGCACGTTGGATAGAGAAATCATTTTAGCACCAGAGCTCCTGTGAAACTCATGACTTGTGGTGGCGTTTAAAGCATCGCCTATGGAAAATATAGGGCACTGACGTTTGTCACCATTTCACGGGTGCACGCAAATTTAAAGAGATTGTCAAGTCAGAGTAGGATTACGATCAGCCCCTCTGTTATACCAAGGTATACCACACAGTGCAAATGTTTGTTTAAAATGATGCAGATAAATACCTTCTTTCAGATCGCCTCTGTGCGATCACATGACCTCCCACCACTCTCCTCCCCTGATCTAAGGGCTACAGTGGGAGGGGATGAGATCTCCCTCTGACGTCAGCAGGGAGGTCACGTGACCACTGTGCTGTCCGCTCAGTCCCACCTGCTGTAGCCCTTAGATCGGTGGGAGGTCACGTGACCGCACAAAGACAATCTGAAACTCTGAGCTTTTAAAGCAGACCTTCAGTCATTTTTTCAACTTTCCATCTACTAAATTTTCTGCCCTTGTTGTTTTAACTTTGGATAGTAAAAATATTTTTTTTTTCTGCCAGTAAATACCTTATACAGCCTGTTTCTTGTCTGGTCATTAGCCTAGGCTTATGAAATCATGCACAGCTCTTTCTCTCACTCTCATGAGAGTTCGCCAGGAAGGGAGTGGGGGATGAGTCATGAGAGGGCCAATGAAAGCTGCAGAGCTGGAGGTGTGCCTCTGTGTGTGTGTGTGTGTGTGTGTGTGTGTGTGTGTGTGTGTGTGTGTGTGTGTGTGTGTGTGTGTGTAAATCCAGGAAGTGAACAGGCAGCAGCTTCAGCTGCCCACAGTTAAAATGGCTGCAGCCAGACTCAGTGGAGGGAGATTTCTGCAGCATATTTGGCAAGTACAGAATATTTAAAGAGGAAGTAAACCCTCCTCACAAAAAAACAAACGGAACCTGCAAGGCAAAGGCATAATGAGCTAGTATGCATAGCATACTAGCTCATTATGAATAACTTACCTGAGAACGAAGCCCCCGTCCACATCCTCCTCCGCCATCGATACAGGACTGACTTCCGGGTCTCGCTGGAGCGGCGATGACGTCACTCCCGCGCATACGCAGGAAAGCGGCATATCGCGGTGAACTTGGCATGCACAGTGCGCCTGCGTCGCTGTCTACGGCGCATGCGCCCTAGACAGCGATGCCTCTTTTTTTATAAATATCTCCTAAACCACATAGGTTTAGGAGATATTTATTGGACCTACAGGTAAGCCTTAATCTAGGCTTACCTGTAGGCCAAAGTGGTATGGGGGGGTTTACTTCCTCTAAGATTTAAACAGACAGCGCACCTTTTTCTATATATGATTGGGTCGTTTGTTGCGTTTATGTGCCCTAAATTTAGTGTATTTTTTACAGAAATTTTGCATTTCCTAGACTTAAAATACTACAGTTATTTTATTTTCTAGGGTGTCTTTTTTCAGAAAATACCGTATATACTCGAGTATAAGCCGACCCGAATATAAGCCGAGGCACCTAATTTTACCACAAAAAAATGGGAAAACTTATTGACTCGAGTATAAGCCTAGGGTGAGAAATGTGCAGCTACTGTAAGTGGAAAAGAGGGTCAACAATGCCCATTTGCCGCCTCACTGTGCCCATTTGCATGCTTCACTGTGCCCATTTGCAGCCATAGGTCCCCCGAACTTCAAACTTGGTAGTTAAGGGTTCCTAGATGCCCCCTAGCTGCAGCCAATTTGGGGTCTCTGGACCCCGAAATGACATTGCTGCAGATGGACACAGTTGACCGACTTTAGAGACCTTGGTGCTAGGAACCCCAAATTTGGATATGTTGTAGTGCTAGTTCCCCAAGATACGGGGCCCCAAATCGGGTCGGAAAATGTCAAACACTTTTCTGCAGCAGAGAATGACATTTTCCGAAACGACTTTGGGGCCCCGTATCTTGGGCCACTTGGTGCTAGGAACCCCAAATGTGGATGTGTTGTAGTGTTGGTTCCTAGCACCAAGTGGCCCCGAGATACGGGGCCCCAAAGTCGGGTCGGAAAATGTCATTCTCTGCTGCAGAAAAGTGCTCGACTCCAGTATAAGCCGAGGGGGGCACTTTCAGCACAAAAAAATGTGCTGAAGAACTCGGCTTATACTCGAGTATATACGGTAGATAATGTTGGGGGGGGGGGGGGTTATACAATCTTCAGGACTAAAGTGATTTTTAAATGTGTTAAAAAAAAATGCAAATTTGGCTTCGGCAGCAAAAGTATTAAACTGGCAGCTACAGAAAAGTATACAGAACAAATTATAACTATTGCACTGCAAAGGATTGTGAAATTACAGGAATAAAATCTGCACATAGGGCAATTTGTACTACACTGTAAATCAGTTCTAACAATAGCTGACAAATCCGGTCACCAGTCCATGGGCAAACTATATATTGCAGCGCATGCAGAAGAGCTGAACTACAGGCAGGAGGGACACCTAAAAGTAGTGCAATCGTCCATGCATTGCTTCCACGCCCGGCTCTCCTACTTCCATACTGGAACACTCAGTCATCACATGCAGTGACTATAAAAAACTATTACAGCGTTATCTTTATAACATTTATATCCTGTATACCACTTCTCCATCTCCCCTTGTAAGGTGCCAAAACCCCCATCCAATTCCAGATTTTGGTTACAATTGCAGAAAAGACACTCTATACCTGTCACCAGAATAAAAGGTACCACCATGTGCTTTGAATTTAATTTTTAATAGCGTTCTCCGCCTGTCCTTTAGGGGGGGCTGGACTATGGCCAGTGAGAGTAGATATTGCTTCAGTCTTGGTGGTCGGTGAAAGTGGAAAAAAAAGAATCCACAGAATCCCTGTGGTTAGTAGGAGGAGGAATAATGCCCCATCATTGGTGTAAGTGGATGACATAATGTCAATAGAAGAGATAGTGCCACATCATTGGTGTCAGTGGAAAGAATAGTGCCACATCATTGGTGTCAGAAGAAAGAATAGTGCCACATAAATGGTGTCAGTGGAAAGAATAGTGCCCCATCATTGGAGTCAGTGGAAAGAATATTGCCCCATCATTGGGGTCAGTGGAAATAATAGTGCCACATCATTGGTGTCAGAAGAAAGAATAGTGCCACATCATTGGGTCAGTGGAAAGAATAGTGCCACATCATTGGGGTCAGTGGAAAGAATAGTGCCACATCAATGGTGTCAGTGGAAAGAATAGTGCCACATAAATGGTGTCAGTGGAAAGAATAGTGCCCCATCATTGGAGTCAGTGGAAAGAATATTGCCCCATCATTGGCGTCAGTGGAAAGAATAGTGCCACATCATTGTTGTCAGTAGAATTAATATTGCCACATCATTGGTGACAGTGGAAAGAATAGTGCCACATCATTGGTGTCAGAGGAAAGAATAGTGCCACATCATTGGTGTCAGTGGAAAGAATAATGCCACATCATTGGTGTCAGTGGAAAGAATAGTGCCACATCATTGGTGTCAGTGGAAAAATAGTGCCACATCATTGGTGTCAGTGGAAAAAATAGTGCCACATCATTGCGGTCAGTGGAAAGAATAGTGCCACATCATTGGGGTCAGTGGAAAGAATAGTGCCCCATCATTGGGGTCAGTGGAAAGAATAGTGCCACATCATTGGGGTCAGTGGAAAGAATAGTGCCACATCATTGGTGTCAGTGGAAAGAATAGTGCCCCATCATTGGTGTCAGTAGAATTAATATTGCCACATCATTGGTGTCAGTGGAAAGAATATTGCTCCATCATTGGCGTCAGTGGAAAGAATAGTGCCACATCATTGGGGTCAGTGGAAAGAATAGTGCCACATCATTGGTGTCAGAGGAAGAAGTTACACCCCACTATTGGTGTCAATAGGCGAAATAATACCCCACTGTTGGTATCAGTGGGATGAATAGTGTTCCAAGGGCCGGATACAGGCAAGCAAAGGTCCGCACGCAGCCTGTAGTTTGGAGACCACTGGTTTAGAGCTTGGCATGTGTGCCTTGCAGGATTGGGGACCAGTTTGATTTCTGGTCAGAACACTATCTGCATGTGCTGGCATGGATTTCCTCTGGGCATTCTGGTTTCCTCCCACATTCCAAAGGATAATTTAACCTGGTATGTGTATGAATGTGAGATAGGGAGATTAGAGTTTAATCTCCTCGAGGGCAGGGACCTGTACAGTAAATCCCTGCATAATCTAATAGCACTATACACATACCTGTAATATATACACTATTACTGAGCATGTACACCCCCGATGGGAACAATTTGTGTGAAATAGATTTGCGGTATTTATATAGTATTAAGTGTACCCAGTCCCATTCACATGACTGTCCCCAGAGAAACCTACAATCTGAATTTCCCACATACACACAATAGGAATGGTTTGGGAAGATGCCAAGATGCCAATTAGCTTGTATGTAGTTTTTAGGGATTAATACTATTAGAGTTGAAATCAATCTTTATACCATTTCAAACACAAAATGATGATTATTACCTTTGGTGACCAATGCTTTCTCCCGTGCCCGTCTCTGGTTCAGTTGCCTGCTTCCTTCATGGAGGAATTTCCCTACCCGTCATCTACCTCTCCAATAAAAGTGCCGTTACTGGATATTGAAGCAGTCTCAGTGGGCAGCAGAATGGCAGTTGGTAGAGCTTGGCAAAGAAGCCAGCAGAAGTTGGATGCTCAAAAAAACTGAAACTGAATCAGAGAGTGGCACAGGGAGGGTATTTCTAGGCATCCCGTGGTGTCTGCACTAAAGCAGAAAGTATAACATAGATGACAGGTTCACTGCTAGGAGTGTTTATTCTATACAAGGAGGAATGGTCTGTTATATAGCAGATCGGAAAATGCAGGAAGCCGCGTACAGTGCCTTGACAAAAATATTCATACCCCTCGAAATTTCCACATTTTGTCATGTTACAACCAAAAACGTAAATGTATTTTATTGGGATTTTATGTGATAGACCAACACAAAGTGGCACATAATTGTGAAGTGGAAGGAAAATGATAAATTCTTTTCAATTTTTTTTTACAAATAAATATGTGAAAAGTGTGGCGTGTATTTGTATTCAGCCCCCTTTTCTCTGATACCCCTAACTAAAATCTAGAGTCAGACGCCAAGCCACGCCCCCTACAGTTAAAAAAAACACACACACACACACACACACACACACACACACACACACACACACACTTAACCCCTCCCCGCCCCCTAGTGGTTAACTCCTTCACTGCCAGTGTCATTTACACAGGAATCAGTGCATTTAAATAGCACTGATTGCTGTATAAATGACAATGGTCCCAAAAATGTGTCAAAAATATCCGTCCCAAAAAAAGTGTCCGCCATAATGTCGCAGTCACAATAAAAATCTCTGATCGCCGCCATTACTAGTAAAAAAAAATGATATTAATAAAAATGCTATAAAACTATCCCCTATTTTGTAAACGCAATAAATTTTGTGCAAACCAATCAATAATTGCGATTTTTTTTTTACCAAAAATATGTAGAAGAATACGTATCGGCCTAAACTCAGGAAAACATTTTTTTTTATATATATATATATTTTTTGGGGATATTTATTATAGCGAAAATGTGCATTTTTTTCAAAATTGTCGCTCTATTTTTGTTTATAGCGCAAAAAATAAAAACCGCAGAGGTGATCAAATACCACCAAAAGAAAGCTCTATTTGTGGGAAAAAAAGGACGCCAATTTTGTTTGGGAGCCACGTTTCACGACCGCGCAAATGTCAGTTAAAGCGACGCAGTGCCGAATCGCAAAAAGGGGCCTTGTCCTTTAGCTGCAAATTGGTCCGGGGCTGAAGTGGTTAAACAAATAGTGTTTACTGGTTGTAGTTAGAGAATCCTATCACCCATTATCCTAGCAATGGCAGATTAAGTAACATGCAAATCAGTACCGTTCCTGTGCTTGTCACATATTACGTATCTGCAAGATTATATCACACGTGCAATATGATCACGCTTTAGTCTAGAAGAACTTTGTGAATTGTTGAACAATACGGAACTATTGTGTGTGGAGTGCGGAGTATTTCAACTGTTTTTCCATTGTACAATCCTTTTCACATGTTTTTCCCCCATCGCATTTCCGGTGCCTGAAAACATGTGAGGACTGGCGGTACAACAACCAGAGATTCAGGTATCACATTTCGTCAGTGCCCTGCCTAAAGCAGAATGTAACTGTATCTGTGCACCACAAACGCTATTTCATTCATTGTTAATATTCAAATAAACCCCTGCCGTCCATCCATGTCTCAATGCTTGATTTTGCTGAGAAATCACTTTAACCCCCCCCCCCCCCCCCCCCCCCCGGCATTTCTAGCTGTGGCCATCTTGAGTAAGGGGAGAGGATTCATGTAGCCTTTACGTCCTGGAATCCATCTGCCCTTAGACTCCTGAGATGTATGACATCATTTTGGCCTAGGCCAAAAATCAGGAAGCAAGGCGGCGCGCTCTGTAATCAGCAAGTCTATGAGATCCCGACCCCTTACCACGTGATCAGCTGTCAGCCAATGACAGCTGATCATGTGATGTCAACAGAGCCGGTAATCGGCTATTTTTTCTCCTCGCGCTGACAGCGTGAGGAGAAAAAAAAAAGCCGATCACCGGCAGCTGTGAGAGGGACATTAGTCCCGATCACGGTGAGCTGCCGCCGGATCCTCAGAGCCCACCTGTGCCCCCCTGCCAGTGCCACCCAGCAGTAGGCAACAGTGCCGCCTACCAGTACCCACCAGCGCCACCCATCAGTGTCCACAGTACCACCCATCAGTGCCCACAATCAGTGCCTCAACAGTGCTGCACATCAGTGCCACCTATCAGTGCCCATCAGTGTCACCTACCAGTGCCCATCAGTGCCACCCATCAGCGTCACCTACCAGTGCCCATCAGTGTCACCTATCAGTGCCCATCAGTGTCACCCATCCGTGCCACCCATCAGTGCCGCCTTAACTGCGCCAATGAGTGCCGCCTTAACTGTGCCTATCAGTGCCGCCTTAACTGTGCCTATCAGTGCCGCCTTAACTGTGCCTATCAGTGCCGCCTTAACTGTGCCTATCAGTGCCGCCTTAACTGTGCCTATCAGTGCCGCCTTAACTGTGCCTATCAGTGCCGCCTTAACTGTGCCTATCAGTGCCGCCTTAACTGTGCCTATCAGTGCCCACCAGTGCTGCCTCATCAGCGCATATCAATGAAGGAGAAAAATTACCTGTTTGCAAAATTTTATAACAAACAATTTTTCCATCTTTTTTCCATCTTTTTTTTTTTTTTTTTTAGCAAAAAATAAAAAATCTCAGCTGTTATTAAATACAACCAAAAGAAAGCTCTATTTTATGGGGGAAAAAAATGATAAAAATGACATTTGGGTACAGTGTAGCACGACCGCGCAATTGTCATTCAAAGTGCGTCAGCGCTGAAAGCTGAAAACTGGCCTGGTCAGGAGGGGGGTTTAAGTGCCCAGTAAGCAAGTGGTTAAATCAAGTAAATATAATATACCTTCCTATGTATTTACGAAGAATTAAAAATAGTTAATGCTGATTGAGAGAGTTTTAATCCGCCAAAATAAAGGCTGCACCACCCGGCTCAACAAACTTTGATCTGAAGATTAAAGGACTGGGTGGGAAATTGCTGAGGAACAGTCACTGTTTGGTCTGCAGTGGGAGATTCTGGCGCAGATGGAAGGATCTGTTAGATTTTTTTTTAATTCAAAGACAGAATGTATGGCTAGCTTAAAGTGGTAGTAAACTCTGTACTACCACTTGTACCTACAGGTAAGCCTATAATAGGGCTTACCTGTAGGTACTGTAAATATCGCCTAAACTTGCACTGTTTAGGAGATATTCAGAGTGCATGCAGCTGATGACATCATAAGCGCATGTGCTGTGAAGGTCCGCCTTACAGTGCCAGACCTTCAAAGCCTGTGCCGGAAATGGCAGCTCCGCTTACTACCGCTTTAACTACTTCAATACAGGGCACTTGCACCCCCTTCCTGCCCAAGCCAATTTTCAGCTTTCAGCGCTGTTGCTGTTTAAATGACAATTGCGCGGTCGTGCTACACTGTACCCAAACAGAATTTTTATAATTTTTTCAGGCGGCACTGATGTGCACTCATGGATGGCACTGATAGGTACGTATGGGTGGCACTGATAGGTGGCATTGATGGGCAATGATAGATGGCATTGGTGGGCATCACTGATAGCACTGGCAAGCATTGGGGATGGGCACTGATTGGCAGCTGCCTGGGCACTGATTGGCATTTCCCTGGTGGTCTACAGTGGCATACCTGGTGGTCCAGTGTGGTGGCAATAGATTTAGAAAAACAAAAAGCTGCGCATACCAAAAAACACCAAATGCTTAAATGTGTGAAAGATCACATAAGCTATAAACTATACTGAATAAAAATCAAATATGTGAAATATATAGTATAATGATCAAATATGTGGAATGTATGGTGTAGTATGCAAACTAAATGATCATAATAGACCGCAAACCACACTATAGAAACCCAGTGGAAACCAATAATACAGTGACATGTATATAAACTGTAAAGATTTGCATAAAATCATTCCAAAAAAAGGAGTTCATAAGTGGATAGATAAAACCCAAAAAAAGTCCAGTGCTGTAGCACTCATATTTTCAAAAAACTTTTCAGATGTGAATATCCAGTGACAGGCTTCTTATCTCAAGTTGTGCAAATATTTCTATACACCACCACCAGAATAAGTTGGCCGCTTACCAGAGGTATGTGACCCTCCGTCACAGAGGGTCAAACAAACGTTTAAGGGATAATCTTTGTGCTGGCTTCCGATGGAATATTGACCACAGACCTCCAATAACTTCTGATGTTAGACTGAAAAGAGGACTCCCATATCTCTCTCAAGTATATTAAATCCGTATCTTTCTCAGGTATATTAAATCCGTATCTCCCTCCAAGGAATCATTCACCGATAGGTATCATGCAAATGAATTAGGAAACTCCCATAGTGTAATAACTTAAATTTTTAATAAAACAAATATCATAGACTTACATTTAGGGTAAAAGGCAGTCAGCCGAAAGCGTTTAACCTCTTCACATTGGTGGTTTATCTGAATTTATGTGACCCATAGCGCATTTTCTTCCCCCAATTTTCTTATTTCAGTGTGGTGGCAATGCCTGGTGGTCCTGGCAGCATCCTGGTGGTCCTGGGTGGGCATCGATTCTCCTCTACTCGCGTCTGTCAGATGAGGTAAAGCCGATCAGCGGCTCTTCCTGTTTACATCGTGATCAGCCGTGATTGGACACAGCTGATCACATGGTAAAGAGCCTCCATCAGAGGTTCTTTACCGAGATCGGTGTAGCGGTGTGCCAGACTGACACACCACACCACCGATTGCTGCGATGTGCGCCTCCACGGGCGTGCAAGAGCGGTCGTTCTGGAGGGCCATCATATGACATCCACCCAGAAGGAGAGCAGCGCTGCCCAGACGTCATTTGACGGTGGGCGGGCGGCAAGTGGTTAATATATAGTATATCCTCTTAACCCCTTCATGACAAAGATAAAACAAATCCTAACTCCTGAACGCAATTCTGCAACTTTGACATACAACTATCTCCTGGGGATTTTTTTTTTAACACGTTGCCGCCCGGCCTTTGGCATAACGACGCCGGGGCCGTCATGTGACATTCTCCCAGATAGGGCCGTAATGCAGCGCGATCTGTCACTGGCTGTGTCCACGGGACGCAGCAGATGACTGATCACTGTACCAGCCCGCTGACAGTACCATGTGACCACAGTAACCATTTACAGCAGGTCACATGACAGTTGTAAACAACGGATGGCTTCTATTTAAGCCATCCATTGTGTACAATTGTGTTGCTAGCTGTGATTGGTCACAGTGATCACATGGTGCAGACTGGGTCAATCACAGCCCATCTGTGCCATGTGATTAGCTGTGGCCAATCACAGCTAATCGCAACAAAACAAACTGAATGAGTCGATTTCATTCAGTAAAATGCTTGCATATTGCAATGAAATTCATTAGTATAAGCAATGTGTAAAAATAAAAAATACTGACCACTTCCTCAGAGTAGTACAATATTACTATGGTAACATTATATTGCTCCGGTCACAGTGTGTCCCTGATCACCGCCACACCAGTTTTACGATGATTATGTACTGCACTGGTGACAGTATCTAAAAAAAAAAAAGACAAAAAATGACAACTTCAAAAAACTCTGCCGTGCCTCTTACAAAATACCTTGGACTGTCTACTTTCCAAAAAGGGGTAATTTGGGGGATATTTGTACTGCTTCTTTTTTTTTCGGTACTCAAGAAATGAGATAGGCCGTCAGTACTAAATAATAAACACTGATTTGGGTTCTTTTCACCAAAGAAATGTAAATTTATGTAGAAAGATTTATTTGCAAAGTTTTAGAACAGAAACAAAGAAAAACATGTTTTTTTTTTTTTTCTTTCAAACTTTTGGGTCTTTTTCATTTATTTTGCAAAAAATAAAAAACCCAGTGGCGATTAAATACCACAAAAAGAAATCTCTATTTGTGTGAACAAAATAATCCAAATTTAGTTTAGGTAACCCAAAATATATTCCCCTGCTCCTGACGATCACAGTGATGCCACATATGTCTATGTTGTTCGTACCTGTAGTAGGGCCCAGAAACAATATTGCACATTTTGCCCTTTTTATGCTACCTACAACATTGACATTGACATTAACACAAAGTTAAAAAATGCTTCTTTTTTTTTTTAATCCTACCTAAAATACAGTAATGCCGCATACACACGATTGGAAATTCCGCCAGCAAAAGACCGATGAGAGCTTTTGGTCGGAAAATGCGACCGCGTTTATGCTCCATCGGACTTTTGCTGGCCGAATTCCCGCCAGCAAAAGATTGAGAGCATGTTCTTATGGTCGGAAAAAGTTCAGATGGGAAATTCCGATCCTCTGTACCAATTCCGACGCGCCAAATTCCTATGTATGCTCAGAAACAATTGGACGCATGCTCGGAAGCATTGAACTTAATTTTCTAGGCTCGTCGTAGTGTTGTACGTCACCACGTTCTTGGCGGTCGAAAGTTCCGTGACCGTGTGTATGCAAGCCAAGCTTGAGCGGAATTCCGTCGGAAAAACCATCCAAGAATTTTCCGACAGAAAATCCGCTCGTGCGTATGCGGCATTAGTCTGACCTTTGACCCTGACCCTAAAGGCCCATTCAGACTGATCTGCGGCAGGGGGTGATGTAATGTGTGATTTACCGCATCACCTCACCTTTCCTTTGAAAAAAACTTTTTTATTTGAAACGTACAAAAAGACACTTCATTCATACCACTGCACAGAAGTGCGGTGCTCTGAGCTTCTATGCAGTGACATGCTGAACATAATATCACTCCTCACCGGAATGCAGTGTGACACTGCGTTCTGGTCTGAATATGACACACAGAAGACTGTTCTATGAAAGAAAATGCAGGTAGTTGCACCTAGTGTGAATGGGCCCTGACTCGAACTCTGATCTAATCTATTTCATCTTTTTTTATTTTCCCACATACTTATTTTCATTTACATTTTTCTCCTCTAGCAAGGAGAAAAACACAACTCATGTGTCTCTCTCCATTAAAAGGAGAAAACTACACAGGGGCGGGCCGTACAGAGACTGATCACTGTGATAGCCAATCAGAGCAATCAGGTGATCAGGAACCGGATCATTGATAGGAGAACTGGGGGTTCTCAGTGAGAGCCCTGTCTCTGGGCTGGGAGCGCGCTGTGCATAGGATGCATTAAGGTGAAAAAACACAAGGGTTTACAACCCCTGAAATACACATTTTACATGAATGAATAAAGTACAGAAAAGTCAAACCACATTATTTTCAGTGGATCTTTCGTACTGTGTGTGTGTGTGTTTTTTTGTCATAATGGTTATCCTTTCTGGAACCAGAAACACTTTATAGGGGTAAGGGGTCCCTCTACAGGAGGTAGGCACTGTCCCTGTGAGCTTGGGTCCAAGACAACCTCAAATTATGAAAAGTGTACCTTTTGGGGAAAAAAATGGTACTCATTGGCCTCCGTGGTCCTTTGCCATAGTTTAACACAAAAGCCAGCTGTATCTAGGTCTAAGCCGGCTTGATGCAGGCTAAAGGTCTCAGTGTATATGCACTGACATCGCCGGAGGTATTGACAAAAGTACTGTGTGGAAAAGGTCACCATACCTGCTCTGTAATCTTCTCACGCATGTTCCTATTCAAAAATAAAGTTGCTTCAGGTCACCTCTGCTATATTCAGTGGGAAAGAACACTTCAGGGCCTATTTATAAAGATCTGTCTAATATCACTTCCAAATCACGCCATGCTTCATTCGACCCTCATACCTACAGTGGGGGAAATTATTATTTGATCCCCTGCAGATTTTGAAAGTTTGCTCACTTAAAAATTATAGATCCTTTATTTATATCATAGATGTATTTTTAAAAAGGAAGTAAACCCTGATGGGTTTACTTCCTCTTTGTTTCCCTGCAAAGGTAAAGCATAATGGACTGCTATGCATCGCACTTATCTGACACAGGAGCCAGCGAAGTCACCGCTGTCCCCTTGTGTACGGAGCCTCCATCTTCTTGGTGGGTCTCACGGCTCCGGCGCCGTCATTCAACGGCACCACGATGACGTCACTCCCGCGCATGCACACGGGAGCCGCCACTCATGGCATATCGCCGTTGAGAGTGGCGCAATCAGTGCGCATGCGCCGTAGACAGTGGTGTCTGTCTTTTGGAAAATATCTCCTAAACCATGTAGGTTTAGGAGATATTTCTTGGACCTACAGGTAAGCCTTAATCTAGGCTTACCTGTAGGTCAAAGTGGTTTGTAAGGGTTTACAACCACTTTAATGATAGAGACAGAATATCAACCAAAAATGCAGAAACCCCTCACAAAATAAATGTTATAAATTAAGTTGCAGTTCAGTGAGTAAAATAAGTATTTGATCCCCAAGCAAATCATGACTTGGTACTTGGTGGAGAAAATCTTGTTGGCAAGCACAGAGGTAAGACGTTTCTTGTAGTTGGTGACCAGGTTTACACACAGCTCAGGTGGGATTTTGGTCCACTACTCTTTACGTCCAATGGCCCCTCAATGCGGCAAAGTCGGCCTGTATGTTTAGCAGGGAAACAGCCCCAAAGCATCATGTTTCCACCTCCGTGCTTGACTATAGGAATTGCGTTCTTGGGGTCATCTCTTTGCAAGTGAACAAACATACAAAATCTGCAGGGGATCAAATAATTATGTTCCCCACTTTATGCCCTTCAGGGGTTAGTGTGCATCTGCTTGATGCCTGCTGTCCCTCTCTTGCAGGGGGTTATATTCCCTTCACTGTAGTACCATGAAGGGCAATCTGTAGATGATGTTCCCAATGTCCACATCTGGTCAACGATATGAGCCTGCAACCCTGCCACTCTGTTTACATTCAGACGTTGGGCAGAGAATTTCCCATCTGGCAGATGAATGGGGTTGGGAATGCGTCTTTGGCTGCTAGTGCACAGTCAGCTGTACAGCGGACAAATGTCATAGCAACCAATGATGCTGTGTGGCTTGAGAGCTGAAGGTGGACTGTGGATGAAAGGTCTCCAGCCTCAGTTTTGTGCCTCCATGGGCAAATTCATGTACCTCCTTTCGTGGGGTACATGAACCTGTCACAGGCACTGACATTTGTCCTGCTGAGGCTGCTGGCTGGATTGCTAGAACTTGAGATCACTGGCATGCCACCAGACTATGCCATTACAATGTGCAGTTTCAGTACCTTCCATATCGTGAATGTACTACAACAGGATCTGAAGCCTGTTCATTCTACATTCTTCATGTATATGAATATATATATATATATATATATATATATATATATATATATATATATATATATATATATATATATATATATATATATATATATATATATATATATATACACACATACACATACACACACACACACACACACACACACACACACATGTACAAGGCTCTGTCGCTATGGAAATGATCAAGAAAAGGACATAGGGTTTGCATGTTTGTTTAGTGCAGGACTAAGGAGCATTTGTTTTGAGTGGAGAAAATGCTTTCGCAGCTTTCGACAGGTTTTTGGGCTCCGTATTTTTGGAGATTCCATAGCGTCTTGGCCGGGACAGAATCTCCAATCCAATTTCCAGGTTTTGTGGAGGAGCAGCAAGGTGTGTGCTCAGATGCACATGGGCCTTATAATGGAGGTTTGGAAATACCTCAGGGCAGTGGCGGCTGGTGCTCAAAATTTTTGGGGGGGCGCAAACAAACAGCCTCACTGTGCCCATCAAACGCTGCCACTGTGCCCATCAAACACTGCCACTGTGCCCATCAAACGCTGCCACTGTGCCCATCAAACGCTGCCACTGTGCCCATCAAACGCTGCCACTGTGCCCATCAAACGCTGCCACTGTGCCCCAAGTGCTGCCACTGTGCCCCAAGTGCTGCCACTGTGCCCCAAGTGCTGCCACTGTGCCCCAAGTTCTGCCACTGTGCCCCAAGTTCTGCCACTGTGCCCCAAGTTCTGCCACTGTGCCCCAAGTTCTGCCATTGTGCCCCTTAAGTGCTGCCATTGTGCCCCAAGTTCTGCCATTGTGCCCCTTAAGTGCTGCCATTGTGCCCCTTAAGTGCTGCCATTGTGCCCCAAGTTCTGCCATTGTGCCCCAAGTTCTGCCATTGTGCCCCTTAAGTGCTGCCATTGTGCCCCAAGTTCTGCCATTGTGCCCCTTAAGTGCTGCCATTGTGCCCCAAGTTCTGCCATTGTGCCCCTTAAGTGCTGCCATTGTGCCCCAAGTTCTGCCACTGTGCCCCTTAAGTGCTGCCACTGTGCCCCTAAAGTGCTGCCACTGTGCCCCTAAAGTGCTGCCACTGTGCCCCTAAAGTGCTGCCACTGTGCCCCTAAAGTGCTGCCACTGTGCCTCTAAAGTGCTGCCACTGTGCCCCCTGCCTGCCCTCTGCACTTACCTTGTCCCGGTGTGCAGCTGGTGACGGCGTCAGGCGACGAGCGGTGTCTCCGTCGGATGTCTTCTCCCGCGCTCCTCCTGTCTTCTTCTGCTGTGATTGGACGCTAGGTGATTGGACGCCTAGCGTCCAATCACAGCGCCTGTGACTTCAGCCAATCAGGTGACAGGTAACAGACCTGGCAACCTGATTGGCTGAGAGGCGGGTCTGTGTTAGGGAAGCGATGTATTCGCTTCCCTAACACAATACTGTGTAATCAGCGAACGCACAGCCGTGCGCCCGCTGTTTACACTTAGGGAAGCCTATTAGAGCACACCGCTCTAATAGGGTCCCCTATTAGAGCTTACAGCTCTAATAGGGGCGCTTCCAGCAACACCCCCCCCACTGTAATTCAGATGCCCGGCGCCCGATCAGGGGCCGGACACCTGAATAGGGGGCGGCAGCGGTGACAATAGATAGATTCATGCAATGCATGAATCTATCTATTGGTGATAGAGCGGTGCAGGAGAGGGGGGGCGGCGCTCCTGCGCCCTCTATGCACGCACCGCCACTGCCTCAGGGCTTGACCCCAGCAGATAAAAAAGGTCTCTGTCCAGGAGTAAAGATGGGAGCCATAGCAACATGGGGCTGCCAAGTGTATGGATCAAGGTACTGAGTGGTATTGTGGGACCACAGTAACGGCCAGGATTCATCAGACCAGGCCACCTTCTTCCATTTCTCCATGGTCCTGTTCTGATGCTCACGTGCCCATTGTAGAAGCTTTGGGCTGTGGACATGGGTCACCATGGGCACTGACCGGTCTGCGGCTGCAGCCCTATACACAAACTGATACCCATTTTTCTGCTTTCAAAACATCAATTTCAGGGACAACATGTTTAGTTGCTGCCTAATATATCGCACCGACGTTCGGATGGGCCCAAGGCATGTGCCTCTCCTGCATCGGGTTCAACTTGGCACTGTTTTAGCCTTCACTGGAAAAGGGAGGGACCTGCATTACAAAATCCATGGTATGCCACCCCCGTCAGTCGGGCTGTTTAGGATATGTTTAGTTGCTGCCTAATATATCGCACCGACGTTCGGATGGGCCCAAGGCATGTGCCTCTCCTGCATCGGGGTCAACTTGGCACTGTTTTAGCCTTCACTGGAAAAGGGAGGGACCTGCATTACAAAATCCATGGTATGCCACCCCTGTCAGTCGGGCTGTGGATGGGCAGAGTGGAGGACATTAAAAAAATTAGAGGATCTAGTCCTCACGGCGCAAAACAAACAAGAGAAGCCTTTTAAGGCATGGAGGCTTTGGAATATCTTTATTCTTTCCGATGAAGGACTGGCCCTGCTTAACTCTTAAACTGGCACAGTGATGTAGCCCTGAAGGTCGCCACAGTTGGCGACATGCTCATCGCCCTGGGTCACTCTACCCCTCCCCTTTCCCTTCCCCTTCCTTCCTTTTCCCTCCGTTTTCTTCTCTAGCAACTCTATCCTTTCTTTTTCGTTTTTCCAGGGATCGTAGTGATCCCCTTTTTGGTAATCTTTCTACTTTTCTGGGTTATTTTTTTTTTTTTCCTTTCCTCCTTTCTCTAATTACTGGTACACAAGTGCAATTGGATCCCCGACTATTGAGACAAGGTGATATTTCATACCTGACGATGCTAGAGTAATGTTAAACGTTAGAGGTTGATGCTGAAAAAGGTGGTTACACGTCTTATAGATAATATTGTCCTACGTTGTGTTATTTACACCGAACAAACTGCCGGCCTTTGTATGAGATAACGATGTATGTATCTCCCCTGTTATACTTTGCACTGTAATGTTTTTCTTGATTTTCTTTTTGTGTGTTTAAAAAAAAAAAAATCTTTTTTATTTCTGAATTTCTAAGCTGCTTAACATAAACTTAGAAATTGAAATTCACATTTCACATGAATGAATAAAGTACCAAAAAGCCGAATCACATTATTATTATTTTCAGTGGAAAAGTTTATCTGGACTAGGGTATTAAAGTTGGTTTGTCCCTATTCTGCTCCCTTTACCCCTTAAAAATAACCACACATAACCACAAGCTGGAGTTAAATGGCCATAGCGGTCTTTTATTAACAAACTGTATAAACAACAGATAAGAGCCTCAAGGTCCTAGTTGGCATCAAAGAAGAAAGTACCTGCGGCCAACTTAAAGCGGAGCTCCACCCAAAAGGGGAAGCTCCACTTATCTGCCTTCTCCCTCCCTCCACTGCCACATTTGGCACCTTTTTGGGGGGGCGCGGGTACATGGTTTTGACAGGTACCCGCTCCCACTTCTGGCTCAGTTCACCTCAGGGAACTGCGCTGGAAGTTCGGCCCCCCCTCCTTCCCTCCACAGCCGGCCCATTCACAAAGCACAGTAAGATTTGCACATGCGCAGCAGGAAACGGACTGTGAGGCCGCAAGGCTTCACTACCGGGTTTCCTTAGCTAAGATGGCGGCGCCAGCACCCGAGAGCCGATTCAAGTGTCCTAAAGATAAAAATCAGCTGACTTTAAAAAAAAAAATTGGGGGGGGGGGGGGGGCTACTAATTAGGCTACTTAATTAGGCTTCCAGCTGCCACACCACTGAGACAACAGTTCGCAGATACCAAATACTGGGAGCCATAGATGGCCCCTATCAAGTACATTTTTGCGACGTGGCTCCCAAACAAAAATTGACGTCCTTTTTTTCTCACAAATAGAGCTTTCTTTTGGTGGTATTTGATCACCTCTGTGGTTTTTATTTTTTACGCTATAAACAAAAAAAGAGCGAAAATATTGAAAAAAAAAAAAAACACAATATTTTTTACTTTTTGCCATAATAAATATCCCCAAAAAATACATAAAAAATGTATTTTTTCCTCAGTTTAGGCCGATACGTATTCTTCTACATATTTTTGGTAAAAAAAAAAAAAAAAAGTTATAGCGTCTACAAAATGGGGGATAGTTTTATGGCATTTTTATGAATCATTTTTATTTTTTACTAGTAATGGCGGCGATCAGCGTTTTTTTATCGTGACTGCGACATTATGGCGGACACATCGGACAATTTTGACACATTTTTGGGACCATTGGCATTAATACAGCGATCGATGTCACTGGCAGTGAAGGGGTTAACCACTAGGGGCGGGGAGGGGTTAGGTGTGTCCTAGGGGCATGTTTCTAACTGTCTGGGGGCGTGGCTGTGTGCGACAGCACACTGATCGCTGCTCCCGATGACAGGGAGCAGAGGATCAGTGTGCTGTCACTAGGCAGAACAGGGAGATGCTGTTTACATCGGCATCTCCCCGTTCTTCAGCTCCGCGACATGATCGCGGGTATCCGATTGCTTCAGGTCACTTCTGCTATGTTCAGCAGAAAAGAACAATTCAAGGCCTATTTCTAAAAATCTGCTAATCAATCCGTCAAATTCTGCCTAACATCAGTTCTCTGCTAAAATGTTCTCCAAATCACCCCATGCTTCATTCGACCCTAAAACCTATAACCTGCAGGGGGTCAGGGTGCGTCTGCTTGACGCCTGCAGGGGGTTATAGTCCATCCACTGTGTGATGCTTGTTGGGCTGCTGGTATCATGAAGGTCAATCAATGGATGTTCCTAATGGCCACATCTGGTCAATTATATGAGCCGGTGTCTTGCCGAGAAAGTTCCCCCGGCGGATAAGGACCCCCTGGCAGTACGCGCATGCGCTGTGCTTGCGCAGTACGAACGACTACAGAGCCGCCGAAAGTATCCGAAGATGAAGAGCTGATGGTCAGCTGTACACGGCGCCTGCTCACTACATTCTGCCCTATGTCCAGGTTCAAGCCCCACCATCCAAGTGGACACAAGAGTTAGAATAAAAATTGCCAGGGAAAAAAGCGAGGCCATTCCCGAAGCGTGGCGAGCGTAGCAAGCCCGCAAGGGGCCCTGTTACAGGCGCCATGTACAGCTGACTCACTGTGTTCAGCTTCGGCTATTTTCGGCGGGTCCGTTGTAGTTCGTACTGCGCAAGCGCTGCGCCTGCGCAGTACAGGGGGGTCCTTATCCGCCGGGGGGAACTTTCTCGGCAGAGCACCGGCATCCCTGCCCTTTGCTTACATTCAGCTTTTGGACAGAGAATTTCCCATCTGGCAGATGAATGGGGCCAAGAATTCGTCTTTGGCTGCTAGGGCACAGTAAGCTGTACAGCGGACATCATAGCAACCAATGATGTCCACAGCCAAAGGCACCTACAACACACCTAGGCATGTGAGCATGACTGCTGAGGTGCAATGAGTCCAGGTACCATAAACTGTAAAGTATCTGTATAACCGCCTTTTAACCCTTGCCCCTTCATCCCAATGAATAACACGCTTACAACTTGTTAAGTTGGAAAGGGCAAGGCCACAGCTTTATTTATTTAAATCCAACACATAACATTTGAATACTTCAAACAGTGCCTGTCACAGTTATACACTTCTTGACCGCCCTGGTCATGCCCCCATCAGTCAGGGCTCTCTTTCCCTAGAGGGGTCAAGAGGCCTTCATTGGCACTGGACCAAAGAGAAGGTGGCCTGGTCTGATGAATCAGGTTTTCTTTCACATCATGTGGATGGCCGGGTGCGTGTGTGTTGCTTACCTGGGAAAGGGATGTCACCAGGATGCTTTTGGGCAATGTTCCTCTGGGAAATCTTGGATCCTGCCATTCAGGTTGACACATACCACCTACCTAAACATTGTTGCCAAGTGCACCCCTTCATAGAAAACGGTATTTCAATCCAATCAAGCATCTGTGGGATGTGCTGGAAAAACAAGTCCGATCCATGGAGGCCTCACCTCACAACTTACAGGACTTAGAGGGATCTGCTACTGACAGCTGGTACCAGAAACCACAGCATACCTTCAGAGGTCTAGTCGTGTCCATGCCTCTATGGGTCAGGGCTGTTTTAGCAGCATGCGTCCAGGGTCAGTGTTTCTGTTGCATCTTGGCTGCACACAGACTAGCACAGCTAATCGGTCAGTTTGTATGCGTTCATAGCACAGAGTGTTGCTGCGTCCAGATGTGGCGTTCGGCCATCTCTGAACGTAGCAAACTATCTGCTGCTAAAGTGCCATGTGAATGTAACCTTAGTAAGTATTGAAGTTAAAGTGTTCCTAAAACCAGGACACTGAATTCACGAGTCTCCCATAGCACACAGAACATGGAAACGCAATTATTTTAGTAGATATAAAACTGCTAAATACCTTTTCTTATCAGCAGTATATAGCAGTTTTGAGACTTCTATCAGTGTCTGCTTAAAGCTTGTAGGAGGCGTTTTCATTCTACTCTGTCCTATGAGGCTGCAGGACCCCTGACCCTCTGTCTGGACAGTGCTGATTGGCCCCGTGCTGATCACATGCACCCTCCCAAGAAAAAAATAAAAAAACTGGGGACAGTGAAAGAAGCCTTTTTACACAAGGATGTAGAGGATTAACTCCTTAGGTCCCACAGTGAGTATAACAAGCATGCTTCACTGCATATACAGACTGATTTTACTGCTGTGGGTTTAGTAAGACTGTAACCATTTCCGGACCGTGGCACGCCGATATACGTCCTTACTTTGAAGGGGGATATCGTTATGGCAGCAGCGGCGGTTTCTGATAATAGTGGTCTCTGCAGCGGATTCGCCGCAAGATCACTTTTATCGGCGGCGGGAGAGTGCCCCCCCTTCCGCCGTGCTCCGGTGCCCCCCCCTTCCGCCGTGCTCCGGTGCCCTCCGCCGCTTAACGGCAGCGGCGGAGGTGATTGGATCTTCACCCTTGCAAGGCATGGAGACGAGTGAGGGAAAGATGGCCCCCACCCGTCTCCATAACAAGGCAGGGCGGAAGCAACGACAAAGTCACTTCCACCCATAGCTCATAAAAATGTATTTATTTTTTATTGCATTTAAATGTAAATATGAGATCTGAGGTCTTTTTGACCCCAGATCTCATATTTAAGAGGTCCTGTCATGCTTTTTTCTATTACAAGGGATGTTTAAATACACCATTTTTTTTTTTTTAAAGAGTATAAAAATAAAAAGGTAAAATAAATAAGAAAAAAAAAATGTTTTAAAAACGCGCCCCGTCCCGCCGAGCTTGTGCGCATACATGTGTAGCGCCCGCATATGAAAACAGTGTTCAAACCACACATGTGAGGTATCGCCGCGATCGATAGAGCGAGAGAAATAATTCTAGCCCTAGACCTCCTCTAACTTAAAGAGGGATTTTACCTGCAAAATTTTTTTTTAAAAGCCAGCAGCTACAAATACTGCAGCTGCTGACTTTTAATAAATGGACACTTACCTGTCTCCCAGTTCCAGCGATGTCGGCAGCAGAGGCCGATCAATCGCTTGGCTCTCTGCTGTTGCCGGCGCCATTCTCGGTGAGGGAATCAGGAAGTGTCGCCTTTGCGGCTTCACTTCCCAGCTCGCTACTGCGCATGTGCGAGTCGCGCGGCGCAATGAGAATCTTCTGCGCTGTCTGCTGGGACACACAGCGCGCCGGGATAGGAAGTGATGTAAACTCCGGTGGGAGTTTATGCCCGGAAGTGGGTGCAGATACCCGTCTTAGACAGGTATCTGCACCCCCCTCCCCCCTGAAAGGTGCCAAATGTGACACTGAAGGGGGGGAGGGTTCCGAAAAGCGGAAGTTCCACTTTAGGGTGGAATCCCGCTTTAAAACATGCAACCTGTAGAATTTTTTTAAACGTCACCTATGGAGATTTTTAAGGGTAAAAGTTTGTCGTCATTCCACGAGTGGGCGCAATTTTGAAGCGTGACATGTTGGGTATCAATTTACTCGGCTAAACATTATCTTTCACAATATAAAAAAAAAATTGGGCTAACTTTACTGCTGTCTTATTTTTTTATTCAAAAAATTGTATTTTGTCCAAAAAGAATGCAATTGTAAGACCGCTGCGCAAATATAGTGTGACAGAAAAGTATTGCAACGACCACCATTTTATTCTCTAGAGTGTCAGGGGGAAAAATGTATAATGTTTGGGGGTTCCAAGTAATTTTCTAAAAAAAACTTCTAAACAACAAATCTCAAAAAGAGGTTTTGTCATTAAGTGGTTAAGGAGATATTATGCCAAGTAGAAATTTCCTTTAAATGAGATCCTTTTTTTTTCGTTAACTGACTCAGCAGTACACCAGCAGATAAGATCAGCAATATCCTGTGCCTGAGATCCTGCAGAATTTGCTTGTTTCAGCAGAGCGAAGAACAGAAAAACCACATTGATGTTTCATTTCCCCCAAACATTGCAGACACTTCCACCCATTCTGTTTAGCCTAACGGTTTACATACACACGGTCGGAAATTCCGACCACAAAATCCATCAGATTTTTTCAGACGGATTTTGTCTGACACTGGTGTTGCATACACACGGTCGGACAAAGTTGTCGGAAAATCTGATCATTCTGAACGTGGTGACGTTAGCTGCGTACGACGGAACTACGTAGAGGCTAGTAGCCAATAGCTTTGGTCTCCTAATTTGATCTGAGCATGCGTGGCACTTTGTCCGTCGGAATTCCCTACACACGATCAGAAAAAGTTAGATCGGACTTTGTTGTCGGAAAATTTGAGAGCAGGATCTCAAATTTCCGACGGAAAAAGTCAGATGGAGCCCACACATGGGCGGATTTTCCAACAACATGGTCCGATCGGACATTTTCCATCGGAATTTCCGACCGTGTGTACGCGGCATAAGACAGCTTTATTCTAGTTACCAAAGGCTCAGCCAGTTTATTTCCCAACATGTTGACAAAGCAGTGACATCTATATTGACAGCCGATCGCTGTCCCGGAGATAGTGAGCAATCTATGACCTCTGTTAAATATAAACTCTGCTCTAAATAAGAGCTGGAGGTCATTTTTTAAACAAGATTATGAAATCAACAAAGTATTGATTGTCAGCGAGAAAGATAAATAACATGCTGTTCAGTACTAGGCGCTGGTTCACACTGACTGTGGGTTAGAAATCGCGCGAGTTCACCTGAACTCATACAATTTCATACCCGTATGTCAGTCCAACTTCATTTGACAGACATCTGTGCGGGTTTCTGCACAGATGTCTATATAAATCGGGATTATAAATCAATTTTGGGAATTGGTGCAGCACCACAAAGTTGGCGCTGCACCGATTTGGACGGTGCCATTGCCAGCAATAGCCACCGATTTTCCATGCGATTTGACATGTCAAATCGCATTGCCAAAATGATGTGAACGTGGGCTTAAGCATCTGAGCCTGTGTACATGCTACATAGTTGTTTTACCATGAAATCACATTTCCTGTCACTGCATTGGAACTTCAGCTCTGCTTCCTTTTGCAGACCTAAACGCGAAGGCTGGCAAAGTAGTGGCACTGGTATTAAAGTGGTATTAAACCCAAACATTTATTATATTGCAGCTCACAATCTCTAATGCCCCGTACACACGGTCGGATTTTCCGATGGAAAAGGTCTGATCGGATCACGTTGTCGGAAAATCTGATCGCGTGTGGGCTCTAGCGCCACCATTGAGAAATGGTCGTCTCACCACACTGTGTATATCTTTAGGCTGGCTTCACACTATTGTGAATTGAATACGTATTTCCCCCGCATTCAATACGCAAAGCAGGAGAATGTGAACGGCTCTCTATGGAGCTGCTTCACACATCCCAGGAGCGGCTCCGGTGCGAATTGCACAGGAGTCCTGTACGTCTTTTGGTTAATTTCAGGTCAGAATTCAGCCAAAAAAAAAATTGGACTTGAAATGGTGAACAGGGACACACCGGACACCTGTTGTGAGCCGCTCCGTGAAGCAGGGTAAACCCAGCCTTAAAGTGATTGTAAAAGTAAAAAAATGTTTTAAACAAAATAACAAACATGTCATACTTACCTCCACTGTGCACCTTGTTTTGCACACAGTGGCCCCAAACCTGTCTTCTGGGGTCCCTCGCCGGCTCTAGAGGCCGAATGCAGGACTCAGCCCCGCCCCCCGGCGCTCGCGTCATTGGATTTGATTGACAGCAGCGGGAGCCAATGGCTGCACTGCTATCAATCTATCCAACCAAGAACCGAGAACCCCGGGCAGCGAGACAGCGCATCCCCGCGGGTCAAGTTCAAGGGTTCAGGTAAGTAAAACGGGGGGGGGGGGGGGGGGGGGGGGGGGGTCGCTCACTGATCGGATGCATTAAGGTGAAAAAACACAAGGGTTTACAACTTCTTTAACCACTTGACATCCGCGCTATGGCCGAATGACGGCCACAGCGCGGATCTCAATTCCCGGGAGGCCGTCATATGACGTCCTCCCCTGTGCACGCTCCCTGGGCATGCCCTACAGGGCGCGCGCGGAGTGCACTGTGATCACTGAGTCACTGAGACTCGGGTAATCAGCGATCCGAGTAAGGGGCAGGTCCCGGCCCCTTACCATGTGATCAGCTGTCAGCCAATGACAGCTGATTACATGATCAAAACAAAAGCTTGGTGATCGTTTTTTTTTTCTCCTCACGCTGACAGCGGAGGAGAAAAAAAAAAAAGCCGATCACCGGCTCATCTTAAAGGGACATCGGTCCCGAAAATTAATGCCTCATGTATGCCACCTGTCAATGCCCACAAGTGCCACCTGTCAATGCCCACAAGTGCCTCCTACCAATGCCCACAAGTGCCTCCTATCAATGCCACCTAAAAGTGCTGCCTATCAGTGTAACCCATCAGTGCCCATCACTGCCACCCATCGGTGCCCATCACTGCCGCCTCATCAGCGTACATCAATGACGGACAAAAATTACCCATTTAACATTTTTATAACAAAATAAAAAAAAAAAGGAAAATTTCATTTGGGCACAGTGTTGTATGACCGCGCAATTGTCATTTAAAATGCGACAGCGCTAAAAGCTGAAAATTGGTCTGGATAGGAGGGGGGTTTAAGTGGGGGGTTTAAGTGCCCAGTAAGCAAGTGGTTAAAAGTCAATATACAAAGTAAACAGTAAAAAATATGACAGGGAATGGATGAAGACACTAACAGCTCCGGTCAGAGCTGCTGTACTAACCGCCTGACATTAGTACAGCGATCTCCCCTGCTGAGCTGTTTTCTGACAGAAGGATGGTCCCCCCACCCAAACAATCCGATCAGCACTCTCTGCCATTGGCTGAGATCACTGATCGGGAGTCAGTTGGCTGCTGGTTTTCCAGCATGCTCGTCCAACATACACATGGGCCGAATGTCGGACAGTTTTTTTTGTACCAGCAAATGTCTCCCGACAGTCGGCCCATGTGTACCTGGCTAATGAAACAGAAAAAAGGAAAAATAAAATAAAAATATGGCGGTGATATAAATTCAATAAAAATCATGGTGAGTATGATGGCGTTTTTTCTGTTCTGTAGGTGCGGCAGCTTCCAGGACTCTATAAAGCCTGACCACAGACAGGTGGATATACAGATAAACAGTAAAATAAACAGGGAAAAGCTGCCTGCAGAAGTTAAGAGTAATAAATGTCATCATAGTGGCTGTAAAAGTGACTGGTTAATGATTTCCGATAGCGGTCATTGTGTAACTATTGTATTTGTGTTGTGAGGTCCCATGGTGAATATTTGCACGCATTGTTTTGTAGAAGTGCGGGGGGGGGGGTTCTAGGTGACGGAGCATTCCTGACTGGTAAGCACATCTTTGTCAGGTCTCAGATGTTTAGGTAATATTTGAGTACGATTCTGAACAGTGGGAGGATTCAGCAGTTGCCAGCTTTTCAGATGGTATTTCTTTCTGTTAAGACACGGAGGTGTTCAAGTTTAGTGGAAGCAAAATCAGAGGAGTAGGAATGTGTTTCATGAATACAATACAAGAGCACTAAATGGGGGGGAAATTTCCCTGTTGCATACTAAAAGACGTGTCATAAATCAGAATGTTTAAATATGGGGGGCATAATCCATATCATGTGGTTGAGGTTACCATAAACAGTGCATTTTGGGTCTTTGATAAGGTGGTCTTCCGTTGGGATCCATTAGCAGGGTATATTAAAAAACAAGATATGCCTTGATACACCTAGTTTATAATTATTTTCCACTCTTTAAAAACAGCCTATCTCAACTCTTTTACCCCAAAGGAGCCACTGCAATAATTTTCAGGTCTTAGGGAACCCATGCTAAGATTAGTCCATTGGTGGTCATTGGGAAAATGTCCCTTACATTGGTGGCGATTAGTGGGAAGATGCTCCCCTTACAGTGGTGGCCAGAATGCCACCTTTGCAGTCATCATGCCTCTGTTTCTGCCAAGTGGTTTTGGAGATAGAACTATGCAGAACCTATCATGAGGGAGGTCAGTTAGCCACAGCTCAAGGAACCACTAGCCACTTTTGGAGGAACCCTAGGGGATCCAAGGAAACCATGGTTGAGAATGGCTGCTTTAATCCATCCTTGTTGCTGAATGTCTGCTGTATTAATGGGAGATAGTTGAAGAAGTGACCCCCACTTGGTTATAAATTTATAGCTATGCTTTTGGGTATATAGGTGAGTTCTAATGGATGGGTTTAGCAGTGGGTTTATAGCTGCAGCGCTTGTTGCAAGAAAAATTTAGTATGCCATTTAGAGTGGGTTCTAAGAGTTGTTTTTCAGCCCAAGAGATCTTTATTTGGACACGGTTCAGTAAATAACGGGCTTATTAGGCTGGTTTCACACTATATTTAGCGCTGCTTTACCGTCGTTTTAGCCGCGGTATTCGGCCGCTAGCGGGGTGGTTTTAACCCCCGCTAGCGGCCGGAAAAGGGTTAAAACCCCCCGCAAAGCACCGCTTTGCCGGAGGTATTGCCGTGGTATTACCGCTGTGTCCCATTGATTTCAATGGGTAGGAGCGGTATAGGAGCGTTGAATACACCCTCTCCTTTACCGATCCAAAGATGCTGCGGCCCTGGAATATGAAGAGTTTTTCGATTTCCCCCCAAGCTATGAGTGTGTCCCTGATTTATTTTTTTCAGGTGAGGTGGAAGGGAGTTTAGCTGAGTTCAAAATTCCTCTCAGTCACCACATTGAACTAACTGGGATTTCAGGCACGTGTTCATATAATGGTTAGTATTGTTCCACCAGTCTCTAACACAATCCTTTTCTTAACCTTTTCAACACAGAGGAACCCTTGAAAGAATTTACCAGTATTGGTAAACCCCTTCTAAAATTTACAATATCTACAACCCATGATACATTAGTGTGAGTGTCAGTGGGAAGAATGCTCCTTACACTTGTGGTCATTGGGAAGAATTACCTCCTTACAGATATCTAAAAAAATCTATGGTGTCAGTGGGAACTTGAGGGGTAGAAATTGCCCATTGCCCAAGGAACCCCTAACAACCTCTGAAGGAACCATGGTTAAGAAACCCTGCTCTAACAGGTCTACGAAGACAAGTTGGGTTTTATTTCCTGACATCTGGTAAATTCACACCAAGCTTCCCGCTCCCCTCCAATGGGTAGACGGTTTTAAGTACCTGGGCATCCAGATTCATAGACACCTACCAAAATACCTAGAGTCCAACGTCCAACCGGTCCTTCAGGAGTTTATCCAGAAAAGCTCTATCTGGAAGAACCTGCCACTTACACCTGTAGGCCGAGTTAACTTAATTAAAATGGCCTTCCTCCCTAAGTTTTTGTATATGTTCAGAAACACCCCTATTAGTATACCTAACTCCTTTTTTAAGAAGCTAGAACAAACAATCAGCTCATTTATATGGCAAGGAGCGGTGCAGAGAGTAGCCAAATCCACACTCCAGCTAGCACTTTCGGAAGGTGGCCTCGCTCTTCCCAACTTTTGGAAATATTATTGGGCGGCAGTCCTGGTATCAGTGAGGTGGTGGTTCACACAAGACCAATCCAACCCCTCGATCAACCTAGAGGCAGCTATAGTGGGTTCCTACTCTGAATTAAGTAACTTAGTATATAGAGAACCTAAACCCACCATACAAATCACTACCCTATGAGGACCACGGTAAGGGTGTGGAAACAAGTCTCTAAACCAGGGCTCTCAAACTGGTGGCCCTCCAGCTGTTGTGGAACTACAAGTCCCATCATGCCTGTGCCTGAGGGAGTCATGCTTGTAACTACCAAGTCTTGCAATGCCTCATGGGACTTGTAGTTTTGCAACAGCTGGAGGGCCGTCAGTTTGAGACCCCTGCTCTAAACACTTAGGGGAGCCGCAGACGTTATTTCCCCATATGCCTTTATGGGGCAATCCGTCAATGCCCCATTTGCGTACTGTGCCCGACCTGCAGGTATGCGCCAGATACGGAGTAAGAACACTGAGAGATGTCATGCCCGAGGGACGTCTGCTCTCCTTTGAGCAAGAGCAAATTTGAGCTTCCCCCTGGATGTATTTCAGGTTTTTGCAACTAAGACATGCCCTTAGGGCACAGTTCCCCGGCCCTATTAAGGTAGAACCCCACCCGGTCGAGAGACTGATTACGTCCCATATAATGGATAGAATACTATCCTCCATCTATCGCCGACTCACATGTGCAGGAGGCTCTGGGGCTAATAAGGCGTTCTCGGCCTGGCATTGTGACCTTCCGGCATTGAGAGAAAAAGATTGGTCTGAGGGCCTACAACAGTTTATCCCTCTCATGATTTCTGCACAAGACAAATTTGTACAGTTAAAATTTCTACATAGGGTGCACTATACGCCCCAAAGACTAGCATTGATGTTTCATACCCCTGACAATAAATGTCCTAAATGCAACGGAGACGTTGGTAACTACATACACATGTTATGGAGCTGCCCACGAGTGCAAGAATTTTGGCGGGCAGTGGCTGCTGACATGTCCTTGATTAGTGGGATACCCGTCGGGCTCGGCCCCTTAGTCCTGTTGCTGGGTATAACAGACAATCTGCCCACAACCACGCATAAGAAGCGGTTTATTTTTTATACTGCATATTACGCCAGGGAAACAATTTTACTCCAATGGAAGGCAACAGAACCACCCCGGGCATCCACTTGGAGGGAACTGGTGAATGCTGCCCTCCCCCTTTATAAGCTGACTTGCATGGGTCGTAACTGTCCCAAGAAATTTCATAAAATCTGGGCGGTATGGGCAGAGGCCAAACATCTCATGGTATGATTCCAAGTGGGGGGACTCACCCCTCTACTGCCCTCAATGGCCTTTCTGCAGATTATTCTGATCCCTTCTCGCCATCCTGCCTCCGCTTCTCCCCTCCCCCCCTCCCCCCCTGTCCCTCATTGAGTATACCAAAGGTTCTCAACATCCAAGTAACCTGTAGCGGGTAACTATGTATTTTTTAGCATATGAAATGACAAAGTGTGCACAGGATTAACTCCAAACACCATCCTACCTTCAAGCCCCGGTGAGCTGTAACCTTGAGATAACATGCATTTTGAATATATTTTTATTCTTTATACATTTGTTATGTTTCTTTAGCTCTGCCACGTGATCCTCATGTGAGGATGTGTTGTTTTTCTGCTGTAATACCTACAATGCCCAACATGTAACTGATAAAATATTTCAATAAACATTCCTTCTGTTAAAAAAATAAAAAATTAAATAAAATTCACACCAAGCTAAAATGTAAGCTAGTGATCTGCCCGTTTATTGAATGCCCCAAAAAATGGCTGTCAGAATGTGCTGGGACTTCCTCAAAAATCGCAGGGATAAATGGACCAAACAGATAAAGATACAGTACACATACCTGAAGAGGATCCTGCAGCAGCGTTTACACGTGGGCCTCATTTTTGGACTCTCTGATGCACATCACCCACAGACCACGGAGCACAACATAGAGGGAAACGTGGAATCGCCTGTCTTCATGCAGCAGACCTGTGAGCAACAGAGGGGAGCACCATGAGACCTAAAGTAACTCTCCTCCGGAGGATCAATAGACAACCTTGCAGCAAAGTACAAACTGCAACCACAGACATGTCCGCAGAGCAATACTCATCATTAAATGTGCATTGAGTGGACAGAATTGTAAATCAGATGAGAGTGGATCTTACCAAAGTCCAAAAAGTAATTAAACCAATAGCATGTTGGGTTGGCAGCATGAACATCGAAGATTCATGCAAGGTGACAGCAAGATGGTATAGGGATAAGCAGGAGTCCATCTTTGCAACCTGCGTGGCCAGCTGCCAAGTTCTGCCATGCAGGCTTCTTCGTAGCGGACTTAGATCCACTCTTATCTGACCAAAGTACCATTAGGATAATGATTGCTTTATGGATGAAATATAATTCCAGAGAAAGTCATAAAAGAGCAGTAATTGTATTTAATGAAAAACAATATGTTTA
This sequence comes from Lithobates sylvaticus, assembly GCA_028564925.1. Classification (NCBI taxonomy): domain Eukaryota; kingdom Metazoa; phylum Chordata; class Amphibia; order Anura; family Ranidae; genus Lithobates; species Lithobates sylvaticus. Next base: position 722,441,388 of record CM053026.1, read on the forward strand.
TATTGAGGCAGATTATTGCTATTAGGCATCATTACATCAGTAGACATCCATTCCAATTTCAACTTTACATGTCCCTGCGGACTCATGACCATATCCTCTGTTATGCTACTATTCACTAATACATCTAGAACAATGTTCAGCACATTGGTGGTTGAATGCCTTAGTGATACAAGTTTTTATGACATTTTGACAACGATTTTTACGTTTCTAAATGTTGATGTATAATTGCTAATATTAATTTTGAATATTGTAGCCATGTCTCCCATATCTCCCGATTTAAGCAGATTTGTTATCTGGGAGACATTTATCATTCTGATTGCATCCTCGAGTCCATTTTTTTTGTTGTAAAGCCCTGTTCAATTGCAAACAGAGAGGAGCAGTCAGATGTCCGAGAGAGGAGCAGTCAGATGGCCGGGAGAGGAGCAGTCAGATGGCCGGGAGAGGAGCAGTCAGATGGCCGGGAGAGGAGCAGTCAGATGGCCGGGAGAGGAGCAGTCAGATGGCCGGGAGAGGAGCAGTCAGATGGCCGGGAGAGGAGCAGTCAGATGGCCGGGAGAGGAGCAGTCAGATGGCCGGGAGAGGAGCAGTCAGATGGCCGGGAGAGGAGCAGTCAGATGGCCGGGAGAGGAGCAGTCAGATGGCCGGGAGAGGAGCAGTCAGATGGCCGGGAGAGGAGCAGTCAGATGGCCGGGAGAGGAGCAGTCAGATGGCCGGGAGAGGAGCAGTCAGATGGCCGGGAGAGGAGCAGTCAGATGGCCGGGAGAGGAGCAGTCAGATGGCCGGGAGAGGAGCAGTCAGATGGCTGGGAGAGGAGCAGCCATATGTAGTTGCATCAATTGTATTACTAATATAAAAGAAACACTGCAATATCATTATAAACAGTGTGGACATTGGACAATATATGGAATGGGACTTTAAAGGCACCAAACTAAACACAATGATTATAAATATAAACAGTAGTTTTTTATTAACCTCTTGAGCACCGGGCACTTAAACCCTTCTTCCTAACCAGACCAATTTTCAGCTTTCGGTGCTCTCACACTTTGAATGACAATTACTCAGTCATGCAACACTGTACCCAAATTATTTTTTTCCTTCTTTTCACACAAATAGAGCTTTCTTTTGGTGGTATTTAATCACTGCTGGGTTTTTTATTTTTTGCGCTATTAATCAAAAAAGACTGAAAATTCAGTAAAAAAATTAATTCTTTGTTTCTTTTAAAATTTATTGCAGAGTATTGGCAAAGTGTTGGCAGATTATTGCAGTGTGGCAGAGTATTGGCACAGTGTTGCAGAGTACTTCAGATCATTGCCACTGAGGGCACTACACATCCAGCCCACAGCGCTGCTGCCATCGCTCCCCCTCTCCCCTCTCACTGTACCGATTGGTACAGAGAGGGGAGGGAGGAACCGGCGTCATCACCTGACGCCGGTTTGTTTACAAGTGATCGCTCCATCATTTGACGGAGCGATCACGTGGTAAACAGCCGATTTCAGCGTCCATTTAACGTGATGCGCTGGGTCTTCCTGATGGCGCATAGTGTATTTGCGAAACACGTAGAGGCTGCTGGATAAACATGTGACGCAACGCCATTTCCGGTCCGAACGGCAGTGAGGGGCGCAAACAACCAACACGTTGGTTTTAAGGTCCCCACACACACGGCTGGAGAGGCTCAGTGCCGGCCTGAGGGCACAAGCAAATGTGAGTGTAAAACTTCTTTGTTTTTATTGTTTGGCAATAAATAGATTTTTTTGACATATTACACTATGGGAGCATTTTATTTTCCTTGAGAGCGGAGGCCACCCAGATTACACAGCTTGGACTTCACAACTAAACAGAGGAGAATGACCAGAGCAAGAAGTGGTTATCTGGCCAATTAAACCAAAGGTCCAAAACTCACCTGGCTCTGGTGAGTGGCCATTTTTTAGTGGTGGTGGATTCACAGTTAGGGTGGCTTTCACAAGCACCAGAATACTCAGTCACAAGCTGTGTTACCAGTGGGAGCAACCAGTCATTGGCACATAAAGTGAAAGCGGTGTTGAAACTTATTTCGCCATAGAACGCACACGGACTTTACATAATTTGTTGGCACATAGTAATTGCGGCAATTTAGTATTATATTATTTTATTATTTTTTGTCCTTCAGGATTGTTTCACAGAAACGTGTTTATTGTTTTGTTTACACAAAATAAGAATATGTATATGACTTAAGGGTACACTAAGGGCACCATAAATAGGGGTACAACTAAATCAAAATTACATATTTATAAACCAATTTTTTTACTTTATGTTTGTTAAATATTAATAGCACTATAAGAGGTTCACAGTGGAAACTAGGGGTGACTGAGATAGATAAGGGGTGTTATTATCTCTCATGGTGTAAATGGTTGCATTTACATCGATTTGAGTATATCGATTATATATATATATATATATATCTATCCCAGTTTTCATCATTTTGGAATTTAACACATTATTTGATATAGATGGATATGAGATGAAATCAAACTGATTGGCGCAACTCTTTTTGCATATTAACCAGAACTATAGACATTGGGCAATTAGCACTATAGTTTTTAGATTGCAGCCTATAGCATATGTAAGTTGGCATAATATTTAATTGGCGCCGGTACCTTCAGGTACACATATTATGCCAATTTGGTGCCAATTCCACCTCAAAACTGTTGTAAACTGAAAAAAAAAAAAAAAAGACGCATCACAGTGGAAAGAGCACCGCAAATGAGATTTATCTCTGTGGCAGAACTTCACGAGAACCGGAGCTGCAACATCGTCCGAACAGTCGCAAATGCGTCCATAAATCCCCCCGAATATTACTCCGTCCCACAGCCAGAATTAGCTTCTACTAAAAATAATGCACTTTTCAGCAGCATAGAAACATTTAAAGCCTGCAAATCACTGGGTAGCTAAGGGTATATGCAGAAACTGAATGCACAATGCATATATTTGTTGTTGTCGACCATTTTTTTTTTTAAATCAAAGGGGGATGTAAAAGTGGCAGCAATATAATATAAAGTAAGCTGTAGTATATGATTGAAGCAGCCTTACAAAGTATTGGTGGTCCTGAGTTTAGAAATGTGACAAGAAATGTGACAAGGACTGTGGGAAGAGGAGCCACTGTAGAGATTTTTTACCGCTCCGTGTCTCAGCAGCAAGAAGAAACAAACAGAACAAACGCCAAAAATCTCTAATTAAACATTCCTCCGCTCCTCTCTACCCGCACAGACCCACAGCATTAGAATCCATGCCAACTTTTAAAGGGGAAGTGTTCACACAGCTGTATAAGGAACATCCCCATTTATTGTTGCACAGTATGACCCCTTTCACACTGGAGGCGTTTTTCAGGCGCTTTAGCACTAAAAATAGCGCCTGTAAAGCGCCTGAAAAATGCCTCATCTGGGCATTTCACACGGGGGGCGCTGCGCTGGCAGGACGTCAAAAAAAAGTCCTGCAAGCATCTTCTTTGAGGCGCTTTAGGAGCGGTGTATACACCGCTCCTAAAGCCCCCTCCCCTACTGAAATCAATGAGCAGCGGCGCTGAAGCGATTGAAAAGCACCTCGGCAGCAGCGCTTTGCGGGCGCTTTTAACTCTTTATACGGCCACTAGCGGGGGTTAAAAGCGCCCCGCTAGCGAAAACTGCATCTAAAACTACTGCATCTAAAAATGCCATAAAACTATCCCCTTTGGTTTGCGCAAAAGTTATAGCGTTTACAATCAATAAACGCTTATTGCGATTTTTTTTTACCAAAAATATGTAGAAGAATACACATCGGCCTAAACTGAGGAAAAAAATATTTTTTTATATATTTTTGGGGATATTTATTATAGCAAAATGTAAAAATGAATGTGTTTTTTTAAAATTGGCGCTCTTTTTTTGTTTATAGCGCAAAAAAAAAAAAACGCAGAGGTGATCAAATACCACCAAAAGAAAGCTCTATTTGTGGGAAAACAGGGACGTCAATTTAGTTTGGGAGCCACGTCCCACGACCGCGCAATTGCAGACGCAGTGCCGAATCGCAAAAAGTGCTCTGGTCTTTGGCCAGCAAAATGGTCCGGGGCTTAAGTGGTTAAAGGCGTAATATAAGGGGGCATCCTATGTTTTTGTCAAAGAACTTTTTATTCAAAAGATTTTCAGAATAAAAAAAACACAAAAATATGGAACGGTTCATGAATTTACGTGTCATCCTTGCACAGGGGCCATGCTAATCTTCTCTGTATCGTTCCAATTTTAGTATATGTCCCGCCAAAGAAATGACAGGATGCATCGTATGTTTTGATGCAAAGTCCATCAGTTGGACCTCTAAACTCACCAGATATGACATTGTGAATCGCACTGCAGCTTTGAGAACCTGATAAGGACTATCAGCAACTAATAGCTTCTGCAGACTATCGGGTCACAGACAGCATATGTTCAAACTAGGGTTGCGTCGATACCGGTACCGATACTAAGCATTTGCATGAAAAAAATGCTCTGATACCCGATACCTTAACTTTCAGGCTCAGTTCTTTCAGCTGTCAGCGGAATTCCCCCCACTCACAGCTGAAATGTAAAAAAAAATAAAAAAATTAACCACTAGGGGGCAGGGAGGGGTTACGTGTATCCTAGGGGCGTGTTTCTAACTGTCTGGGGGCGTGGCTGCGTGTGACACCACACTGATCGCTGCTCCCGATGACAGGGAGCAGACGATCAGTGTGCTGTCACTAGGCAGAATGGGGAGATGCTGTTTACATTGGCATCTCCCCGTTCTTCAGCTCTGTGACACAATCGGGGGTATCCCCGCTGCGATCGAGTCAGCGGACACGGTCAAGGCGCTCGGGGCGGCATTCAAAACAACGTACGGGTAGGTTACTTTGCCCAGCTGTGCCATTCTGCCGACGTATAAGTACAGGAGCCTTAGGATTAAGATAAAAAGCCTTCAGTGTGCAGCAGCCCCCTTAACACTTACCCGAGGTCCCTCTCTGTCCAGCGATGTCCACGGGTGTCTCAGCCATCCGAGATTCTCCCTCCTGGTTGGCTGAGACACAACAGCGGCGCCATTGGCCGTCACTGCCGTTAATCAAATTTAGCTAGCCATTTAGGGGAGAGGGGGCAGGGCTGGGTCGGGGCTCCATGTCTGAATGGACACAGGGAGCTGTGACTCGGCTCAGGTGCCCCCACAGCAAGCTGCTTGTTGTGGGGGCACTGAACAGGAGTGAGGGGCCAGGATCACATAAGAGGGACCCGGGAAGAGGAGGATCCGGGCTGCTCTGTGATTAGGACAGTAAACTGGCCCCTTGTTTAAAAAGTTTGCAGACCCCTGCTTTACAACAAGGTGAACAACGTGCAGCACAGTAGTGACATCTCCAAATCCCCACTCTAAATCTGATGAGCCTTTCCGACAACAAAAATTTGAGAGCTGGATCTCAAATTTTCCAACAACAAAATCCGTTGTCGTAAATCCCGATCATGTGTACACAATTTCCGACGCACAAAATTCCACGCATGCTCGGAATCAAGCAGAAGAGCCGCACTGGCTATTTAACGTAATTTTTCTCGGCTCGTCATACGTGTTGTACGTCACCGCGTTCTTGGCGATCGGAATTTCCGACAACATTTGTGCGACCGTGTGTATGCAAGACAAGTTTGAGCCAACATCCGTCGGAAATAAATCCAGGATTTTGTTGTCCGAATGTCCGATCGTCTGTACGCAGCATAAGGGTTGCATTCTTTCCCTGACCACCAATGTAAGGGGCATTTTCCCCATTGACCCCCTTATGAAATGGATTTAAAAGGGGGTTCCTTGAAATATATTTAGGGGTTCCTTTGGGGTAAAAAAAAGTTGAAAAGCTGCTTTAGAAGGAACAGTCAGTACAGGAGATGGCACTGCGGAAAATACAAGTTCTTAGACTGTCCACATTATCTGATTATCTTTGACAGCTCATTGATGGCCAAATTGGGGGCACCATCAGACCACCTCTGGGTGAACGATCTGACACAGAGTGAAGATTCAGGACCATCGATTTCCATATAGCTTTATTCAGCATAAAGATCGATATCTTCTCCACAGCGATGACAATGCTATAATGAGCTCTAATATCACAAGCCATTACATCCAGCAGTCAGCTAAAGTCGGCTTTGCCTTTGTTAGTTAATATACTGTTAAGCTCAGCAATGTCACCTTTTTGAGATGTGCTGCCAAATACAGAGAAAAGAATTGTACGTGACTAAAAAAAGTCTCACTATTGCTTATTCTGCCCTATTATAAGCTAGGCAAGCACTAAGCTCTAAATAGCTGATAAACAACCTTACACAAGCACTCAGCACTAGTAGCAAGAATGATGAATTTGTCACAGAAGCTTAGGTGTTTCTTGAAATGACTGCTGTCATGATTAATGTGACTCCGGTGTTAAAAATAAAATAAATAAATAAACGGGACCCTATGTAAAGAAAAGGAAAAAAGCAATAATCCTTCTGTTGTATCGCAGGTGCGTCCGATCTTCGCTCCCATACAGCGCTGCACTGGCCAAAGTATCTTCAGCATCCAACTTAGAATGTTTGACGCCCGCATCCTCCACCACATGCTACAGTTTCATCTGCCTGTGGTTATGGCACTACTGAATCTGTATTGGGCTTTTACTTCTGAGAGTTTAAAGAGACACTTGCCAGCCTGCAAATGCAGGGCAAAATGACAGTGCCTCTGCAAAGGAACCCTTGCCAACCCCCTTGCCTGTATTCCCTGGCAGCCAGAGTTTCCAGGTATGGAGGAGCATGTGACCTCCTCCCCTTTGAGAGTGATCAGGCCTAGCAGCCAATCTCTAAGCCTGAGCACTGTCACATGACAAGGGAAGTGATATTACCGCACCCCCTTCCCCTGTTGTGGACACCGTTGATTTCTGTGACAGCATTCTTCTTGCCGTTGCTTGTCTGAGGAAAGTGCTAACAGCCGAAACAAGCTGCAGCTATTAATCAGCCGTCTCTTTCAAAGTTGTTGTCGAAACGTCCGTGGCAGGAGGGGTCTAGGGCAGGTTGGTACTCATAACCAGGGTTAGAAACATGAGGCAAAGTACTACATGCACTCTGCCTCATAGGGGACAGAACTGTAAAACAAAAATTGCAATGATAGATCTTCTTTAACTGCTTGCCGGTGGCCCGGCAACGTACCTGTACATCGCTGTCACCCAGGTTCAAGGTTATTGGACACAGCACGAGTTTGGCAACAGATTTCAGCCAATGATTTAGTCTAAAATCAGCTGATTGGCATTGTCCAATCACAGACAGGGTTCTATGTTTACAAAAACACAGAACTGTGTGTGCACAGTGATCTGTCTGTTTCTTCTGCTTGCAAAGCAGGGGGAAAAACAGCCAGATCAGAAAGTAAATACAGCACTTATTACACATTGTTAGGCACACAGTTACCCCTTAAAGTGGTAGTTAACTCAGACAATGTTACCCCAAATCAGCAATATGTAATTTCATGTTGCTGTTTAGTAGCTATACACCGCAAACAGTATGCAAATAGAACGCTGTTACTTGATAGAGTAAACTTTTTCTGAACGCCTCTGCTTGTATGCAGCCGCCGCCATTATAAATTAGAGCAGAAGTAGGGTGTTGCTACCCAGTATGATCAGAAGATTGTTTAGAACTAGTAGCAATCATGAGAAAAGATGGTCTGCAACTCCTTGCTTGCTCTTTAAAATGTTCAAAATGTACTTAATTGATTAAAGTTCAATAATTGCATGTAACATCCGGCAGGCTGGTTGTACCCAAGTTGATTGATCAATCAACTTGGGTACATTCAGCCTGCCCATGCATGGTTCGAATCTCAGCCGGTCCCTGCTGAACCAGCTGAGATTCACACCATCTATGGCTGGCCTAAAGTGGAACTTCCGCTTTTCGGAACCCTCCCCCCCTCCGGTGTCACATTTGGCACCTTTCAGGGGGGAGGGGGGTGCAGATACCTGTCTAAGACAGGTATCTGCACCCACTTCCGGGCATAAACTCCCACGGGAGTTTAGGTCACTTCCTGTCCCGGCGTGCGGTCTGCCGGGACACACACATGTCCCGGCAGACAGCGCAGAAGATTCTCATTGCGCCGCGCGACTCGCGCATGCGCAGTAGGAAACCGGGAAGTGAAGCTGCAAAGGCGACGCTTCCTGATTCCCTCACCGAGAATGGCGCCGGCAACAGCAGAGAGCCGAGTGAGTGATCAGCCTCTGCTGCCGACATCGCTGGAACTGGGAGACAGGTAAGTGTCCATTTATTAAAAGTCAGCAGCTGCAGTATTTGTAGCTGCTAGCTTTTAAAAAAAATTTTTGCAGGTACAGTCCCGCTTTTAGTGTAATTTCTGTCTGCTGCTTTGTTCCTCTGCTATCAGTACGAATCACTTCTATCAAGTTTTCCTGACACCAAGGGAAAAAAAGGTGACAGGGGAAGGACCTCGGAACTGATTGACAGCCTCAGCTCAGCTCCTGTGTGCTGTGTGAAGGGGGTTGTGTCCCTTCTCTCCAATTCAGCTCTCTGTCCCCTTATATCTGACACCTCAGATAAGCTTTATAAATTCTGCACTTTGAAAGGATGTAGAGAAAAGACTGCAGATAAACAGGTACAACTTATGTAGGAGGATTTGTTTAGTATAGTCACTTCACTGGGTATATGGGAGGGTTTACAATCACTTTAAAAAAAAACAGTGCTTAATAAATACCACCACAGGAAAGCTCTATCTGTTTCACAGCACTAACTGAAAAATGTCCTGGTAATGAATGGTGTTTTACAGGCTGGTAGTCTAGTGGTTAAAGGAAAACGCAGTGATTTAAAAAATGTGCTCACAGAAAACAGACATTGCAACGCTGGCAACACTGCGTGCACACCTTAGCAATATCTTGTATTTGTCTGTAGATTTCTCGCACAGCCTACCTGGCACTGCTATAATGATGACTTATAATGTTCTTCCAAGGCTACATTAGTAAAACAAAAAAAATGCTGAGATTGCCCTTTGCAGAAACTTTTTGTCCGAAGCTCATTAGACGTATCCCTGCTGAGAAGAGATCAGTTGAGGTTGGGAACAGTGTACCACTGTAATCTTCTGTGCCATCGGAGTGCAAGGAAGAAGCAGACGACAGTCCTCATTAGAATATTGTATTGTGCCAATTTCTATGCTGCCTCGCTACACACACTATATTCATTGCTAAAAGTATTGGGACGCCTTCCTTTACACGCACATGAACTTTAATGTCATCCAAGTATTATGCCCCGTACGCATGGTTGGAAATTCCGACGGGAAAATTCCAGGACATAAAATTTTCCAACAACAAAATCCGATCAAACTTTTTCCGATCGTGTGTATAGAATTCCGACAAACAAAGTGCCACGCATGCTCAGAATAAATTTGGGGACGAAAGCTATTGGCTACTGGCCTCTACGTAGTCCCGTCGTACGTGTTGTACGTCACCTCGTTCGGAACGATCGGATATTCCGACAACTTTGTGCGACCGTGTGTATGCAACACAAGTTTCGGCCAAAATCCGTCTGAAAAAAAATCAGACGGATTTTGTGGTCGGACTGTCCGACCGTGTGTACAGGGCATTAGCCGCCAAGATACACAGAGCTGGTGTTCTGTCAAAAAATGTCCGCCTATCGAAAAGTGTCCGCCCCGTACTGCGCAGGCGCAGCGCTTGACGGGGGACACTATCCGACAGGACACCGGTCCTGTGTATCTCGGCTCTTCACGGCTCCTCTCGTAGCGGAGCGGAGGAGCGAGCACCGCTGATAGCTGTACATAGCCGAGTGTGCTCGGCTAGTTCCGCTCAGTCACGCCCAGTCCCGCACTATGATGGACATAACACAGGGACTGGGCGTGACTGAGCGGAGCCGAGCGCCGCCCATATACATACATAGCCGAGTGTACTCAGCTAGGCTCGGATAGCTCCTCTCACAGTCACGCCCAGTCCCTGTGTTATGTCCATCATAGGGCGGGACTGGGCGTGACTGAGCGGAAATAGCCGAGAATAGCCGAGTACACTCGGCTATGTATAGATAGCGGCGCTTGCTCCTCCGCTCACAATCAGCGGGGGATCGGCGTATAACACCCTGATTTTAAGGGGAAAAAAGTACGTGTTATACGCCGATAAATACGGTACTGTGGCTGGTAAGCAAATGGTTAATGGACAACTGTATTTTTGTTACAAGCTGTCCTTTATTGCATAGCCCCACCCTGCCGAGTGCAGCCTCTGCCCAAATTTCAGCGATCCTTACTTTGGGTCCCTGCACAGCCTTTTCTCAGACCGCATCCGTGCCAGGTCCCCTTCCTCCTGCCCATGTGTGCCAAGGCCTCCTCCTTTATGGAAAGCTGTGCTCCTAGCGGCCTCCAGCTGTCCACCAGAGTATAGCTCTCCTCTGAATAGGGCTCAGGTGACCATGCACAGGATTAAGAGGACCGTTTATAAAGATTGCTGGAATGACAACAATGGTAAGTGTCAAACCAGGTGTATCTAGTAGTAGTCACATTCAGCTGGACTTGTTCTGTAATGCTGAAGCTCTTGCAAGGCATTTTTTGGGGCTCTAATGACTGTCAGGAAGATCGCCCAGCTTTTATATTTACATAGGTAGCACCAACACCTTCATCCAATTAGCATGGAAAGGCAGATGTTACAGTCTTAAGGAAGGGAGGTGAGAAAACATGCTGTCCTTGTTACATAATCCCATCCTTGGTGTTAACGAGGCTTCACTAATGTCAATCTTTCCATTTACACAAAGGTGTGAATTGCTGTCAAAACACCAGGGTAGACGTGTTATAATGGCATTATATGTGGAAGGCAAATGGATCAAAGGCCTCCAACCCTGGTCAACGAAGGCCGTTCCAGTTTGATGTAGATGACCTCTCTCATGACTTTTGCAAATCGGTTGTCCTCTCTGTCCAAAATGTGCTCCTCACTGTCCTCAAAAGAGAATATAAATGCTCAGAAGTGGTTTGGAGAAGCTACAAAAGATCTTCAACATTACAGAACAAGTCCAAATCCAGTTGAATGTGACTAAAGCCTCGTACACACGGTACGATTGTTGGCAGGGGATTGTCTGTTGACAGACTGTTGTCCTAAAATCTTACCATTAGTACGCTCCTTTTGACAATTGTTGTCCAATTTTCGGCCAACAAATGTTGGATTACAGGCTAGTAAATTTTCGGCAGACAATGGTTTGATGTGAGATTTTCGGATTGGTCAGTACATAAATCCGTCACCTTGGTCACCAGAACTGGAAGATTTCCCCTCTATTTCTACTTTGGGGACAGAAAAATTTGTCTTTTTTTTTTACTTTCAATGATAATGGCAAACAGGACAAATAGTGAGTGTGAATCTCCCTAACGGGGATACAGACAGCAATATAAACCTAATAGATGTTCTAGAGCAGTGTTTCTCAACTCCAGTCCTCAAGGCGCCCCAACAGGTCATGTTTTCAGGCTTTCCATTATTTTGCACAGGTGCTTTGATCAGTTTCACTACCTTAGTAATTACCACAGCCGTTTCATCTGAGGGAAATGCTGAAAACATGCCCCTTTTACACTTGTGCGACTTGTCCTGCGACTTGGGACTGCAAAGTCGCAAGACAAGTCGTACTCCATGATTTCCAATGAGTACCGTTCATATATGTGCGACTTCAAGTCGCAGTGACTTCAAAGTAGTCCCTGCACTACTCTGGTCTGACTTTGATGCGACTTGAGGTCCATAGACCTCAAGATTACACAGGCATTGCTTCAAGTCGAATCAAAGTCACGCGACTTTCAGGTCATAATAGTGTGAAGGGGGCCTTAGGGGATCGTGTGCGCATTAACATAACATCACAAGCCGGAGGGCTTTCACATTGGAGCAGTGCGCTAGCAGGATGGTCAAAAAAGTCAAAAAAGTCCTGCTAACAGCATCTTTGGAGCGGTGAAAGAGCAGTGTATTCACCTACCCATTGAAATCAATGCGACACCGCGGCAATACCGTCGGCAAAGCGCCGCTGCAGTGGTGCTTTGCTGGCGGTTTTAACCCCTTTTCAGCCGCTAGCGGGGGTTAAAACCGCACCGCTAGCGGCCGAATACCGCCGCTAAAACTACGGTAAAGCAGCGCTAAATATAGCGCTGCTTTAACGCTGATGCCGCTCCAGCCCTAGTGTGAAAGGGGCCTTAGGGGTGTACTCACTTTTGTTGCCAGAGGTTTAGACATTAATGGCTGTGTGTTGAATTATTTTGAGGGGACAGCAAATTTACACTGTTATACAAGCTGTACACTCACTACTTTACATTGTAGCAGAGTGTAATTTCTTCAGTGTTGTCACATGAAAAGATATAATAAAATATTTACAAAAATGAGAGGGGTGTACTCACTTTTGTGAGATACTGTATATCTGCCATGTTTACTTATCTCTCTCCAAAGCCCTATATCCTGTGTCTTTCTGCTGCTCTGTTGCATGATAACAGCAGCTGAAAATTTGTGTCCGGGGAGGGAGCTTAGAGGTAGATTAGCAGAGAGCTCATCTATTCACAGCACAGCTCTGCATAATCCTTCATTCCTCTGCCTACAGTGCTTTGAAAAAGTATTCATACCCCTTGACATGTTCCACATTTTGTCATGTTACAACCAAAAACTTAAATGTATTTTATTGGGATTTTATGTGCTAGACCAACACAAAGTGGCACATAATTGTGAAGTGGAAGGAAAATGATAAATGGTTTTCCAAACTTTACAAATAAATATCTGAAAAGTGTGGGTGCATTTGAATTCAGCCCCCTTTACTCTGATACCGCTAACTAAAATCTACTAGAACCAATTGCCTTCAGAAGTCACCTAATTAATAAATACAGTCCACATGTGTGTAATTTAATCTCAGTATAAATACAGCTGTTCTGTATAGCCCTCAGAGGCTTGTTAGAGAACCTTAGTGAACAAACAGCATCATGAAGGCCAAGGAACACACAAGCCAGGTCAGGGATAAAGTTGGCGAAAAGTTTAAAGCAGGGTTAGGTTAAAAAAAAAAAAATATCCCAAGCTTTGAACATCTTACAGAGCTCTGTTCAATCTGAATATGGAAAGAGTATGGCACAACTGCAAACCTACCAAGACATGGCCGTCCACCTAAACTGACAGGCCGGGTAAGGAAAGCATCAGAGAAGCAGCCAAGAGGCCCAAGGTTAACTCTGGAGGAGCTGCAGAGATCCACAGCTCAGGTGGGAGAATCTGTCCACAGAAGGACTATTAGTGGTGCACTCAACAAATCTGGCCTTGATGGAATAGTGGGAAGAAGAAAGCCATTGTTTAAAGAAAGCCATAAGAAGTCCTGTTTGCAGTTTGTGAGAAGCCATGTGGGGGACACAGCAAACATGTGGAAGAAGGTGCTCTGGTCAGATGAGACCAAAATTTAACTTTTCCTGCTATGTGTGGCGGGAAACTCACACGGCACGTCACATGCGCGCAGCAGTCCTCAGTTGCGGCAAGGTCCGGCGTGAAACGTCGGACCTTTGCCAGACCATAACTGCGCATTTGTGCCACTGACGTCAGCGGCTGTGTACAGGGTGACTATCTCCTAAACCATGTATTCATTTTACCTACAGGTAAGCCTTTTCTATAGGCTTACCTGTAGGTAAAAATGTCAGAAACTACTCCGCAAATATGTTATCTATAGTGTTTGACGAAGTAATGCCTTTTGTTGGAAGGAAATCTTCACTCTCCAGTTTAACCACAGTATTCATGCTTCCAGCCGCAGTGCTCTACACTACAATACAACCAATAGAACCAGGACTGCAAGCAAAGGCTAAGCCTGCAGGGGGTACATTCCTTAGAGGAATGTTCTCTGAAGCTAATTCAAACAAGTGCCCCGAGCCATATCTTGGACTTGGAGGAAACCCTGGTGATGGCCAGGCATGTGTCAAGATAGTCTGCACTCCCCCTCCCCTCTCTGTTGGTTACTGTTGAAGCTCTTTATTCCATTGAAGACCCAATAATGGACCTCCAGCAGTGGAGAGTAGGGGCTAAGACCAACTTTTACTGGCAAAATCAGGATTTCCACACAACCTCGGGGGCCTGTATTTCTGGTTCTACCAATTGTCGGAAATGCTTTTTTCACTGAAGGCGATGTCTGCTTTTCACCATTAGTTCAGTTTAGATTGCCAAGGTTCACTATAAAGCCCCGTACACATGGTCGAATATCGGTCAGTATCGGCTGGTTCAACAGAAACCAGCCGTAATTCAGCCCATGTGTACGGCTTCTGTCGACCAGGCATGCTGGAAAATTAGCATCCAATCAGCGCTGGCAGCCATTGGTGTGTTCTGACAGGGAGATCGCAAGAGTCCCCTGGTCAGAACACAGTAGTGCAGCAGGGAGATCGCAAGAGTCCCCCGGTCAGAACACAGTAGTGCAGCGGGGAGATCGCTGTGTTAACATTGCATTATTAGTACAGCGGCTTCTCCCGAGCTCTTTTTTTCGTTCAGTACGCTGGGTTGAATGAAAAAAAAAAATGGATAGTGTGTACTAGACATAAGACAGGACAGGCTAAGGCTGGATTCACACCTATGCAGCTTTAGTGCTTTTTGCATTTTGCAGATTTGCACTACAGTCCATTTAAAGCGGAAGTAAACCCTTTGATTTAAATAGTTAAAAAAAAATGGCATGCCGGAAATGCTACCCGTCACATTGACTATGCTTTCAACCAAACTGTCAAACCATCCAATGGCTGGTGTCATAACTGATCACATGTGCAGCATCATGGCAGTTGAAGATTGAACAGAGGCCAAGATGGCAGCTTCCTTGGCTGAAAACGATAGGAGGGTTTACTTCCACTTTAACATGGTTTCTAATGGAACACGTTCTGTAAGGCCCCTTTCACACTGGGGCAGTTTTCAGGCGGTACAGCACTAAAAATAGCGCCTGTACACTGCCTGAAAAAAACGGCCCCATTCACTCCAGTGTGAAAGCCGGCGGGCTTTCACACGGGAGCGGTGCGCTAGCAGGACGGTAAAAAAAGTCCTGCTAGCAGCATCTTTGGAGCGGTATAGGAGCGGTGTATTCACCGCTCCTACCCATTGATTTCAATGGGACACCGCGGTAATACCGCCACAAAGCACCGCCGCAGGGGGATTTTAACCCTTTTTCGGCCGCTCGCGGGGGTAAAACCGCCCCGCGAGCGGCCGAATACCGCGGCTAAAACGACGGTAAAGCAGTGCTAAATATAGCGCTGCTTTACCGTCGCCGCGGCTCCCGCCCCAGTGTGAAAGGGGCCTAATGCAAATCTGCAAAAGTCACTAAAACTGCCTAGGTGTGAATCCAGCCTAAATCCTGATAAAAGTCTTCTGGTGAGAAGGACATCCAGCCCTAAAGCTTCTCCATTCACCCCAATCTGCCGCCATATGCAAAAACCAGGAAACATTAGTAGGCATGCTCTGTGCTGTGCCATGTGACCACCCTTCACTGGGTCTCACTTCAAGGACAGGTGTAACACATAATCTATCTGGTCAGAAATCAAATTGGAAAAGATCACAGGACAGGGCTCTTCAAAAGGGAAACTATAATGACTAAGTCGGTGGTGGTCAACCTTCTTGATACAGCGGGTCTCCAGTGCGGCTCCTGACATCTCCACAGGTCTGTTCACAACATTCAGTGAATTTGATGCTACTAAAAGCTGCGAGAAACAAATGACATGCCACAGAATATGGCCAGAGACCGTAAACATGCTATAGGAATATATTTTATTTCCTAAAGTGCCGCTGCAAGCGTCCATCCAACCCACTCCAGTGACCCGTTACTCTCATGTGCCAGCATCTAAAATGCCCATCTTAGCCTACTGTACGAAGTGTAATTCAGAGATGCCACACTCCCAAGCGGCCTATGTACTAGATCAGTGGATGGAAAGTGGCCTCAGCTAAGGCAGGGGGTCGGCAAGCTGTCGATCATGATCACCTGGTTGACTGCAGGGAGCCGACAGGTGGCTCATGACCACGGCTCTGCCTCCTCCCCAGCCTCCGTCACTCTCGTTCACTGCAGAGTGCGGGAAGCAGCATAGTGCGGGATGGAGGGTGGGGCGGGAGCTGCCTCAATGATTGGTTGCTGGGCGGTCCTAGAAACTATACAGTAGCGTGCTATGAAATGTTAGAACCAGCAGCTCCTGCTCCTGACACTGCCTTGGGGGGGGGGGGGGGGGGGTGGCACTACTATGGAGAGGGATGGTGCACAGAGAGCACTGCTATGGGGGGCAGAGGACACTACAGTGGGGGCAGGGGTGATGGGAAGGGACTGAGGACACTGCATGGGGGGGGGGGGGGACAGAACACTACATCTATGTATTTTTATTGGGAGCTTGATAGTTCATTTTTAGCCCCCCCCCCCCCCCCCCCCCCCCAGGGGAACTTTGCTTTCCTCCATGTTGTCAAGGTAGATCTCAACCTCCGAAAGGGGTTGCCTACCCCTGGCCTAGGCTCTTTCCAGGCCACGTCCCTGACATGTTTCGCTATGGCCACAGGGCTTTATTATACAGGTCTCTATGACTAAGCCCTGTGGGAAGGGTGAAACACGTCAGCAGCATGGCCTGGGAGGAACCTAGGCTGAGGCCGCTTTCCATCCACTAACCTGGTACATATGCTGCATAGGAGTGCAGCATCTGAGTTATACTTTTCTAAAGGAATAGTTGGAGACCAGGGGCATGCTTCATGATAGTCATAGCGTGAAGAGACATTACATGAGACTGCTAGAGATCACTGCTATCACAGCCCCTTTACAAGTCCGCATTTGTGCTTCCTACAAGCCTGTATAAATTAATATTACTTGTGTTGCATTTAAGGTTTCCTTTACCAAAATACCGATCACAGGTAAAAGGAAGCTTAAAAGAAAAAAAAAAGAAATGGACAAGACAGAGAAAAGGGTAACATGGCATAAAAGAAATAAATCAAACCATTGGCTACTAGAGGCCACTCACCAAGAATATTTTTCTTTTACTGGCAAGGGACCCCAAGGGCCACATAGCAAGTACCATGTTGTGCATCAGATTAAGATTATTGCACGTTTTACATAAAAAATATATATTTATACTCACAAAAGCTTTGTTTCACAAATACAAAAAAGATTCCCAGAGCACTACAGGGTCAGTTAAACAGTGCAAAGGACAAGTTCTTGATTTTTAGACAGGCTTGCCCATTGAAACCAAGGACAGAGGTTTTTAAAGGGAGGGGTCGCTCCTCTGATTCAGTCTAATATGTGAAGTATCACCAGCACGCCATTATTCACTGCCTAGTATTGTGACTTTTCGGGTACGCTAAGGACCCCTTCCTCAGGCACCAGTTTACATAACAGCAAGCAAAGGGAAACTGAGGAGCAATTTAAAATAGGGCAAAAAAAGACTGTTTGGTCAAAACAGAATAATACATTAATAAGCAATATTTTATTGTAATCTGTCATGCAGATTCTCTACAATACTTTGTCTCTGAATGAAAACAAACAGGCAGACAGTGATGTCAATCCTGATCCATGGGCTTGCTCTAGGTCAGTGGTCTCCAAACTGTAGCCCGAGGGCCGGATGTGGCCCTTTGCTAGCCTTTATCGGGCCCTTGGGGCATTATTCCTCCCAATTATATGAGGCACTATTCCTCCCACTGACACCAAAAATGGGGCACAATTTCTTCCACTCATACCAATGAAGGCATACTATTCCTCTCACTAATACCAATGATGGGGCACTATTCTTCTCACCAATACCAATGATGGGGCACTACTTCTACTACTGACCACTAGCCCTAAGGCCATGTTTATTCTCACTAATCCTGGGACATTTTCTACCCCCACTGGCCACAATCCGCCCTCCCCTAAAGTCTGAAGGACAGTAAACAAGGTTTGGAGACCCCTGCTCTAAGTCAGTGATCCAGAATCAGAATCCCAACAAGGACATTTTTTTCAGATCACCTATTGCAGCCCACAAATCCTTTTGAAAGATACAAATATGGGGGCTTCCAGCGCTTGAGCACGAGAAACCAGATACTGATATGTAAAGAGTTTCATACTAATTTCTCAGAAATGAAGGTGAAGAAGTCACTGATCTGATTGGGCTGCTTACCAACCACCATGTAGAAACAATGTAAATATGCTAGACATGTGCAGTGCCAAAAAATGTGTTCATTTTCGTTTCATTTGTTTTTTCGTTTTTCGGGTCATTCGTTATAATCGCAATTCGTAAATTTGTACATTCATAAATTAGAAAATTCATATTCGTAAATTAGAAAATTCGTAAATTTGGAAATTAGAAAATCCGAAAATTAGAAAATCTGAAAAGTAACTATTAAAATTAGGTATAGGTATTGTAATTTCCTTTCAAATTTGGCTGTTAGTGAACGTAACAAATACAAATTTATCCAAAGTTACGACTTATCCAAAATAACGAATGCCACATCTAAACAAATGGAAGGGAACAAATTAATAACAAATAATAATAATAATAAAACTTTTTTATTATTATTTATTATTATTAATTCATTACGTTCCATTTAGATACGGCATTCGTTATCTCGGATAATTCGTAACTTGGGATAAATTTGTATTTGTTACGTTCACTAACAGCCAAATTTGAAAGGAAATAACTTAACTATTAAATTATAGGTATTGTAATTATTAGGTAATTATTTCAGATTTCCGAATTAATGAATGTACAAATTTATGAATTTGCAAATTTACGAATTTACGAATGTGCAAATGTACGAATGTACGAATTTCCGAATGTGCAAATGTGCAAATGTGCGAATGTGCGAATGTACGAATGTACGAAATTTACGAATGTGATAATGTACGAATTTACAAATTTTTTAATATTCGAATTACGAATATTCGGAAAAATTTGTTAAACGGGTTTTCGTTAATTCGGATATTTCAAAATTAACGAATAAGTCGAAATTTGTTAAACTAATTCGGAACAAAACGAATTGCACATGTCTAGTAAATGCTGGAAAATTCAAAAGCTAGAAGAGTGGTATCCTGTATTGAAGCTAGACTAGATTTTATTTTTTAAATGATAGTAATCAGCAGCTCTACAGAAAATGACTTTGCTATGAGCTACAAACAGCTGCCAACCTGCAAACTGTACAATTCATCTTCTAGAAGACGTCAACCGAAAGGGAAACGAGACCACTGCCAGTGGTTAGCTCCAGCAAGTAGTTCTAATTTTAAGGCGGGCATGTTAGCAGAGAACATTGCACAAGCGTGCAAATACAGACTCCACATATCTAGAAGATGAGAGCACACTTGATGATCAAAGTTGTATAAGAAACATTATGGTTTCCTTGGCGCAACTACAAGCAGAACAAATACCAAGCTCGTAAACCTTTCATCTGGTTAAACATTGATAGATCTTTATATTCTACATATTCCACTTCACGTTTCAAATAGTAGCTGTCCTGAATTATGCTAAAATAAACTGCAAGTGGGAGTCAAATACAGGCTAGATATCTTCAAGGCAGCAACACATGTTGTGCTGCAAAGTGTGTGACATTACCTACAGGTAAGCCTTATTATAGGTACAAGTGGAGTAAGAGAGTTTACAACCACTTGAAGAATTTTAAGTCGCTCCACAGGCATGCATTTAAAACGAGAAAGAGATTCCGCCAGTTCAACCTGCATGAGAGGTGTGTTAAGAGAGAATTTTTTTCAGGAAAAGAATTTCATAAAAACTGTGAAACATGGTGGTGAAAATTATATATGGTTTGGAGTTGCTTTGCTGTTTCAGGGTCTGGAGAGCTTGCAGTTATACAGTCAACTACAAATTCTACATCATATAAAAGTGTGTTTAATGAGAATGCAAGGCCATCTTTCCAATAGTTGAAAATGAATTGGAAATTAGTCAACACAATGCTGATCCAGAGCTCACTAGCAAATACACCAAGGACCGGCGCAAAAATAAGAAATAGAAGGTCTGTCAAAGCCCAGATTTAATTCCTAGTGAAATTTTGTAGGTGGTGATTTTGAAACAGGCAGCTTGTGCAAGGAGTAGTGAAGATATTTGCCAGCACACCATGGAACGACATAAATAGCGTCCAAACGGGTAACTTATTGCATGATCACAACACAAGGAGAGTGCAACGTTTCGGAGTCACGCAGGACCCCCCTCGCATTTGCGAGTCACTCGACACTTTATGAATGGCCATCTTGTCTTCTGGGACACGTAGGTCCCAAAAGACAGCCTCACAAGAGGACACGATGTCCTGCGGCCCGGCTGGAATGGAAGTACACCTAGTACTTCAAAAAAGGTACTAAAAAAAAGAATTTAAAATATCCGAAAACGAGGGGTGTTCTTTCGTTTAAGACCATCTTTCAAAAGTGGGTGGAGCTCCGCTTTAAGAAACGTTGCATTGCAAAGCGGCCAAACATCAATATAGCTTGGCGGGCAGTTATTACATCTCTACAAGTTGACATTTATGCTACAGGGGGCAATACTAACTTTTGAGGCCAGTGGTGTTCACAGTAGGTCTCATATACTATAATATCCATCTATCTATAAACACACACACACACACACACTGTATATATTATTATTTTTTGTGTGTGCTTATTCAAGTATAACACCCTTTTCTGTAGGCACTCTTTAAAGAGGAGGTCCAGCCCCCCCATGCAAAATACAAATACTGTAGCTGTTGCTGTATGGAGACTTACCTGTTCAGGAAGCCCGCGATGTCTGCACCCCAGCCAATCTTCGGATCAGCTGTCGAGTGCAGCCGCCGCCATTCCTGGTAAGAGAACCCAGCAGTGGAGTCTTTTGGCTTCACAGCCGATTCCCTACTGCGCATGTGCAAAGTTTGCTGCACTTTCTAAATGGTCTGGCGGAGGAAGGAGTAGGGGACTGAAAGTCCAGGAGACCAGGCTGCGGCCCAATCTTCTGGAAGTGGAGCATGGTACCTGTAAAAAAACGATACCCGCTCCCCCCTCCCTCCTGAAAGGTGCCAAATGTGGCACCGGGGGGGGGGCCTTTGGACAGATAAGCAGAAGTTTCACTTCGTGTGGAACTCCGCTTTAAACAGACAAAGGTCTAATGTTTGCCTGGCAAAATATACTGAAAAAGTCAATATTTTCCATGGGGCGCACTTATAAATTGTAACTAAACCCAGGACTCTGCATTCACTATATCTGCTCTCCCACAGTACACAGAACATGGAAATGCAATTATTTTAGTAAATATAAACTGCTAAATACATTTTCTCATCAGCAGTATATGTGACTTCTATCAGTGTCCGGCCGAGCACCGGTGTTGTATCATTAGCCGTCCCCCATCACGAAGTGTCCGCTGGACACCCTGATTCCGAAAATTGCAGAGGATGAACGGCCCCTGCGCCGTGAGTCCACTTTCAAGCCCCACCATCCAAGTGGACATAGAGTTAGAATATAAAAGAGCCGAGCGCAGCGAGGCCGTGCCCGAAGCGTGGCGAGCGAAGCGAGCCCGCGAGGGGCCCTCTAAGTTTGACTAACCCTATGTCCGCTTGGATGGTGGGGGCTTCACCTCGACTCACGGCGCAGGCGCCGTTCATCTTCCGACAATTTCCGAAAATGTTCATGCTCCGTACTGCGCATGCGCTGTACACTTCGGACACCTAGTGACAGCCGGACACTTCGTGATAGAACACCGGTTAAAGCTTGTAGGACGAGATTTCATTCCCTCTGACTGTCCTATGAGGCTGCAGGACCCCTGACCCTCTGTCTAGACAGTGCTGATTGGCTCTGTGCCGATCACATGCACTCTCCCAAGAAAAAGAAAATCTCTCTACCAATATTTACCAAACTGAGCATCTGCAGAGTGCCTTCAAGGCTCTGTTCTATCAGGAGATGGATTGGGGACAGTGGAGGCAGGGGAGGATCAGAGAAGACAGGAGCAAACAGCCTTTTTACACAATGTGGATGATTAACCCATTAGGTTCCACATTGAGTATAACAAGCATGCTTTACAGCATATAAAAGGCAGATTTTTTTTTTGCTTGCTCTGCTATGTGCATAGTGATGGGGGAATTGGTGTACTTGTGGATACACGTGTGTCTTCATCATCGCACCGAAGAGTATTTACATGGAATTCTATGTTGGAAGCATCTTTACTTGGACACTTTAATATATGAACTTGTATTTATGAAAATATATTATATATATTTTTTTTTTTTCACTTTATTTAGTATATGTGTTATAAAACAAATTATTTAATTTGCACCATTGCACGTTTGCACCAAGTACCGTATATACACCGAGTTTTTCAGCACTTTTTTGTGCTGAAAGTGCCCCCCTCGGCTTATACTGGACCCGACTTTGGGGACCACTTGGTGCTAGGAACCCCACTACACAAGTGGAACCAACACTACAACATATCCAAAATTGGGGTTCCTAGCACCAAGTGGCCCCGAGATACAGGGCCCCAAATTCTGTCAACTGTGTCCATCTGCAGCAATGTCATTTTGGGGTTCCTAGCACCAAGTGGGCCTGAGATACGGGGCCCCAAATTCGGTTTGGAAAATTTCATTCTCTGCTGTAGAAAAGTGCTTGACATTATTCGACCTGACTTTTGGGCCCCGAATTAGGTGTGCAAACAAAGTGGAACCAATACTACAACATATCCAAATTTGGGGTTCCTAGCACCAAGTGGCCCCGAGATACAGGGTCCCAATCTCGGTCAACTGTGTCTATCTTCAGCAATGTCACTTTGGGACCCTTTGGGTCCAGAGACCCCAAATTTTGGCTGCAGCTAGGGGGCATCTAGGAATCCTTAACTACCAAGTTTGAAGTTTGGGGGACCTACGGCTGCAAATGGGCACAGTGAGGCATACAAATGGGCACAGTGAGGCTGCAAATGGGCACAGTGAGGCCGCAAATGGGCACAGTGAGGCATACAAATGGGCACAGTGAGGCATACAAATGGGCACAGTGAAGCATACAAATGGGCATTGTTGACCCTCTTTTCCACTTACAGCAGCTGCGCATTTCTCACCCTAGGCTTATACTCGAGTCAATAAGTTTTCTCAGTTTTTTGTGGTAAAATTAGGTGCCTCGGCTTATATTCGAGTATATACGGTATATTGTGTACAATTGTATTTGCTTATAATTTTTTTTGCATATGGTAAGATATTCATACATGCAAACTTTATAATATTATCGTGGAACGCTGCACTACTTATACGTATTTATGGCCAAGACTGATTTTACTGTTGTGGGTTTAGCAACAATACTTTTACAACTGCCAACTGCAAGTATACTGTACAAAGCATTTACATTCTATATTTTATTTTGATCTGACCAAAAGAATAAAAAAGTCCCAACCACAAACATTACAGTACAAAGTGCACAGGAGTGCAATAAACCACAGTCCCCGGTCACAGCTCTGCCGTGTACAGGAGACATGCTAATATTACAGGAATACATTTCGAATTTCGAGTTTCAGGTTGCTATAGAACAGTAGTTCCCAACCTAAGTGAGACCAGAGCCCAATTATTATTCTAAAACCTTCCATGCCCCACCATTTAAAAAAAAAATTACAGTGGGGGGGGGGGGGGGGCGGTTTGGGGAGTATTGATCCCCTGCTAATTTTGTACATTTGCCCGCTGACAAAGAAATGATCAGTCTATAATTTTAATAGTAGGTCTCAGCTTGTTACCTGTATAAAACCTGGGAGTCCACAGAAGCAATCAGATGCCAATCTCTCCACCGTGGCCAAGACCAAAGAGCTGTCCAAGGATGTCAGGGACAAGATTGTAGACCTACACACGAATGTTGGTACGATTATTCGCAAATGGAAGAAATGCAATATAACTGTCAACCTCCCTCGGTCTGGGGCTCCATGTAAGATCTCACTTCTTGGAGTTTCAATGATCATGAGAACGGTGAGGAATCAGCCCAGAACTACACGGGAGAATCTTGTCAATGATCAGGCATCTGGGACCATAGTCACCAAGAAAACAATTGGTAACACACTACGCCATGAAGGACTGAAATCCTGCAGGCCCCGCAAGGTTCCCCTGCTCAAGAAAGCACATGTACAGCCCGTCTGAAGTTTGCTAATTAACATCTGAATGATTCAGAGGAGAACTGGGTGAAAGTGTTTTGGTCAGATTAGACCAAAATTGAGCTCTTTGGCATCAACTCAACTCGCTGGGTTTGGAGGAGGAGGAATGCTGCCTATGACCCCAAGAACACCATCCCCAACATCAAACATGGAGGTGGAAATATTATGCTTTGGGGGTGTTTTTTGAATGGGACAGGACAACGTCACCGCATCAAAATGGACGAGGGCCATGTACCGTCAAATCTTGGGTGAGAACCTCCTTCCCTCAGTCAGGGCATTGAAAATGGGTCGCGGATGGGTATTCCAGCATGACAATGACCCAAAACACATGGCCAAGGCAACAAAGGAGTGGCTCAAGAAGAAGCACATTAAGGTCATGGAGAGGCCTAGCCAGTCTCCAGACCTTAATCCCATAGAAAACATGTGGAGGGAGCTGAAGGTTCGAGTTACCAAACATCAGCTTCGAAACCTTAGACCCCTTTCACACCAAGGGCATTTTGCAGGCGCTATAGCATTAGAAATAGCGACTGCAATCCACCCTAAAACGGCTGCACCTTTGTAGTGTGAAAGCCCGGAGGGCTTCCACACTGCAGCGGTGCGCTGGCAGAACGTCAGGAAAAGTCCTGTCAGCAGCTTCATTGGAGCAGTGAACTCACCGCTCCTCCAGCGCTGCTCCCCATTGAAATCAATGGGGCAGCGCTGTAATACCGCCGGCAAAACGCCGCTATTGCAGCGTTTTGCCGGGGGTTTTAACCCTTTCTCGGCCGCTAGCGGGGGGTAAAAGCGCCCGCTAGCGGCCGAAATGAGCCACAAATCCGACGGTAAAACGCTGCTAAAAATGGCGGCGTTTTACCCCCGACGCTATGGGCGGTCTGGTGAGAAAGGAGACTTAATGACTTGAATGTGTGCAAACCTGGTGGTCAACTACAAGAAACATCTGACCCCCACCAAATACTAAGTCATGTTTTGCGAAGGGGTCAAATACTTATTTCACTCATATTGAAATGCGATTTTCTGTATTTTTTGTTGTCATTCTGTCTCTCATTGTTAAAATAAACCAACCATTAAAATTATATAGACTGATCATTTGTCAGCGGGAAAACTTACAAAATCAGCAGGGGGATCAAATACTTTTTTCCCCCTCACTGTAACGACAAGAACACATAAACCAAAGTTCCACTATATGGGAATATGCACAGAGCTAAACTTTTGCATGAGCCTATCTTAAAAATAGAATTATACTTACCTAGGCGGATGCAGCATCTGTCCCCCGCTGGCTCCAAGACATTGATCGGCTCAAACACCGCCAATCGTTTGCTGCTCAGGACTCCTTGAGCAAAGAGCTGGTGACTGTCAGTCACCGCTCTCTGCTCTGCCACCCCTCCCCCCCAAACCGCTCACTGGAGCACTGGGCTGTGGAAGCGGCCAGCTCAGCCTCTCAGTGGCTCGCTGAGAGGCTGATCCAGGTGTTCGGTATGTGGGCGGATCCAGACTTCATTGTCGCGATCTTGCCCCAAGCCTGGACCAGCTCTGTAACGTCAGCCGACAGCGGGCTTCAGCCCCCGCAGGACAGTACAGGAGAAACAGAGGGACAGTCCCACCTGAGTGGAAGACACACAATAGATAGCAGTAGAGATTTACGGTCACTAATCGTTGAGAACCCCTGCTATAGAAAAACAATACAGAAGCCGCACTATGTCAGAAAAAAATAGAAGCGTCTTCAGAAACCTCAGAGGTGACTCAAAATGAAACCTCTGAGGAATTGGTTACTCAAATGCGGTCCCACATCTGAAACTGTGCTGGGGAAGCGAGCAAGAACGACATCCATTTAAACAAATATTTTCTCACGTCTGTAAATTCAAAGATTTGGATATTTTTTATAACCTAACCCTGACTTGAACTTCTCAACAACATTGTCCCTTACTTGTTTGGAGAGTTCCTTTGTCTTCATGGCAGTGTTTGGTTAGTGGTGCCTCTTGCTTAGGTGTTGCAGCCTCTGGGGCCTTTCAAAAAGGTGTGTTTATGTAATTACAGATCATGTGACAAAGCCTCGTACACACGATTGGATTTTCCGCAGAAAAAACCTCAGACTTTTGTCCAAAGGGCATTGACCAGGAACTTGTCTTGCATACAAACGGCAAGGAATTGTCGGCCAACAAACACAAACGTTGTGACGTACTACGTGGTTTTTCAGCTCTTTAGCGCCACCCTTTGGGCTCCTTCTGCTAATTTCGTGTTCGTAGAAGTTTGGTGAGCGTTGATTCGCGCTTTTCATTTCATGCTTTTCATTTTGCGCTTTTCAGGGTACAGTGTCGCTCGACTGTGCAATTGTCAGTTAAAGCGACGCAGTGCCGTATTGCAAAAAAATGGCCTGGTCATTAAGGGGGCAAATGCTTCCAGTCCTTAAAGAGCAGCTCCACCCTAAAGTGGAACTTCCGCTCATCGGATTCCTCCCCCCCCCCCGGTGTCACAATTGGCACCTTTCGGGGTATACAGGTATCCTTTGCCACTTCCGGGAGTCCGGCCGCGGCCGTGATGCAGTCGTGACATCACCGCAGGGCTCCCTCCTCATGCTCCCCGGCCGCCGAGCTAATAGGAGAGAGGAGCGGGGCCTCACGCATGCGCAGTAGGGTTCTCGGCGTGAAGCCGAAAGGCTACACTGCCGGGTTACCTCACCCGCAATGGTGGCGGCAGCACCCGACAGCTGATGGAAACAACTGTGGTGCCGACATCGAGGGACTCCAGGACAGGTAAGTGTCCATTTATTAAAAGCCAGCAGCTGCAGTATGTGTAGCTGCTGGCTTTTAATTTTAATTTTTTTTCACGGAACACCTATTTAAGTGTTTAAGGACTAGAGCTGCACGATTAATCGTTATCGCAATTTTTTCCCCGTTGCGATCTTGAAAAAAGTATTTCCAGATTCTTAAGTATAAACATTGTAACAATTTGCCCTTTAGATCAACGGAATACACTTTGGTGTGAAAATGAGGGAAGTTTAACCACTGTTTCTGACATTTGTTGGTTTCAAGTTAAAAATCTTTTTTTTTGCTAGAAAATTACTTAGAACCCCCACACATTATATATTTTTTTAGTAGAGACCCTAGAGAATAAAATGGTGGTTGTTGCAATATTTTATGTCACACTGTATTTGTGCAGCGGTCGTTCAAATGCAATTTTTTGGGGAAAAATTACACTTTAATGAATAAAAAAAAAATAACCAGTAAAGTTAGCCCAATTTTTTTTGTATAATGTGAAAGATTTTACGCTGCGAGAATTGTGATTTTTTTATTCTTGGCAAAAAAATTGTGATTCTCATTTTGGCCAGAATCGGGCAGCTCTATTAAGGACCAAAAAGTGTTTTCCACTGCAATATTCACCTTCTCTGCGATGCCATCGCCTACATAAATTCTATTCAGTCCAAGAGCTGATGCCGCACTTCCACTCACCCAACCCAGAAGTCAAAACAGGGGAAACCATGGCTCCACTTTGTATAGTCCTCTGATTCTCTACCTGCCAACCTCTTTCCTCAAGTACCAACAGGTCATGCTTACACAGGGTGGATATAAATCAATGATTTAAAAACAAAACAAAAAAAAATTAAAAAAAATTTTTTGATTTTTTTTTTTTTTTTCAATTCAGTAATATAATTTTTATTTATTTTCGTTGCACACATTTATACATAGTAACATTCCAAATACACACATTGGATACATTCTTTCCAGGTACAGATATTCATGATTTTTATCAAATTTATTTGCATAAAATGCTGCATTGATGCATTGACACAACTTCACAGTAAATATGAGGTAAAACAAAGTTCAGGAATATTCCTTCATCCTATTGTTTTGCAAATCTATGTACACTACAAACCGTATGACTGAATCGGTTCCGATATCGCTGTATTACTAACCTGACAGCTTATTATTCTAAATAGGAAACCTTCATTTGTTTGCAAATATTAAAGATGCTAACTACCAGCAAGAATGAGGCCTTACATTTAAAGAGCACCTGTCATTTCAGACCCATCAGATCAGTGCCTGTTAGCGGGCATCCACTCACCTGCTGCCGCCACGTCCCTCACCTTGTTGTGTCACTGCCGCATCACCAGCCGTCCCATTAAAGTGAATGGGACTGTCGGTGGGTCAACAGCGGGTCAGAGGAGGAGCCGCTACAGGACAGAGATGACAGTTGCTCTTTAAAAATGATGATTTAAATAGAGTTGATTTAAAATCAAGCAATTTTACTAGTGATTTAATTTGACTTGATTTAATTCAAATCCACCCTGTGCTTACAGGATTTCCGTTACCTTGCACAGGTGATTTAAATCAATGGCTTGTTATTTATGACAGCTATTTGATCTAAGAGGAATTCCCAAAGCATGATCTGCTGGGGGTACTTGAAGAATGCAGTCTGATAAACATTGCTCTGAACTATAGAAGGCGCAGCCATCAGCCAACACACAGACGTCACTGCGGTGTGATCTGTGTGTCACCCCATGACACGAGCATTGTTTGCCACACACATACAAGAGAGTTCAGAGAGCTCTGCTCATAAGAGTTTACAATCTAATAGGGTGGGGCAAGTTCTAGAAAAGGTAATAACTGGGAGAGATGAGTCCATGGAACAATTCAAAGTTCAGTTAGGTGCAGGCAGCATAGACTTCTCTGTAGAGCTGAGCTTCCAGGGATCACTTAAAGGAATAGTAGACAGCCGGGCAGACAGGGGTAGAGAGTTCACGAGGATGGGAGAGGCTCTGGAGAAGTCCTGAAGATGGTCATGGGAGGAGGAAACAAGAGAGCTAGAGAGCAGGAGATCTTGGGAGGAGTGGAGAGGGCAATGTGGGTGATATTTGGAGACAAGATTGGTGATGTAGCTTGGCGCAGAGTTGCGTATTACTTTGTATGTTGTTGCTAGTATTCTGACTTGAATTCACTGGGCAATCGGAAGCCAGTGGAGGGATTAAAGCGGAAGTGAACCTTCCTATCATGTTCAGTCAAGGAAGCTGCCATCTAGGCCTCTGTTTAATCTACAACTGCCATGATGCTGCACATGTGATCAGTTATGACACCAGCCAATTGGATGGTTTGGCAGTTTGGTTGAGATCACAACCAATGGGAGAGTGTTAAATTTCCAGCACGTGCCTTTTGGTGGTATTTGATCACCTCTGCGTCTTATTTTTTGCACGATAAAAAAAAAAAAACAATTTTGAAAAAAATTATATTTTTGACTTTTTGCTACAATAAATATAAAAAAAATAAAAATAAAAAAAAACAAATTTCTTCATCAGTTTAAGCCAATATGTATTATTCTACATATTTTTGGTAAAAAAATAAAATAAAAAAAATAGCATATAGTGTCTACAATTTTTTTTTTTTTTACTAGTAATGGCGTGATCAGCGATTTTTAGCCGGACTGCGACACTGCGGCGGACAGATCAGACACTTTTGACACTTTTTTGGGACCATTGACATTTATACAGCGATCAGAGCTAGAAAAAAAACCCCACTAATTACTGTATAAATGTCACTGACAGGGAAGGGCTTAACAATAGGGGGCGATCGAGGGGTTAAGTGTTCTCTAGGGAGGTGCTTCTAACTGTGGGGGGGGGGGGGGGGGCGGACGGACAGGGAGTAGAAAGAGATCTCTTTTCCTGATCACTAGGAACAGCAGATCTCTCTCTCTACTTACCTGACAGAATGGGGGATCTGTCTGTTTACATTGACAGATCCCCATTCTGGCTCTCCGAGGAGCGATCGCGGGTCGTTGGCGGACATCGCGGCTACGCACATAGGCTCCGGCTTCATTCACAATAGCCTGCACGGTAAAATGCAGCGTTTTACAGTGCAGGCAGTTGTTAGGCCTCATGTACACGGCTGCTGGTAAACGGACGTTCAGAGGCAGTTGGATGTTTTTTTCAGCTGCCTCTGAACTCTTCCAATGTTACCTTATGGCCCCTTTCACACCGGGGCGTTTTTCATGCGGTGCAGCGCTAAAAATAGCGCCTGTTCACCGCATGAAAAAATCCTGCCCCTTTAACTCCAGTGTGAAAGCTGGCGGGCTTTCACACTGGAGCGGTGCGCTAGCAGGACGGCAAAAAAAGTCCTGCTAGCAGCATCTTTGGAGCGGGATAGGAGCGGTGTGTTCACCGCTCCTATACCGCTCCTTCCCATTGATTACAATGGGAGACCGCGGTAAAACCGCGGCAATACCGCGGCTACGGCGGCGCTCTGCGGGGGGTGTTTAACCCTTTTTCGGCCGCTCGCGGGGGGTAAAACCGCACCGCGAGCGGCCGAAAACCGCGGTGAAAACGACGGTAAAGCAGCGCTAAATATAGCGCTGCTTTACCGTCACCGCGGCTCACCGCCCCAGTGTGAAAGGGGCCTATGTGTATATGTAACCACATGCCGACCGGGCCATAGCCGAAAGACGGCTACAGTACGGTCGGCTTATTCTGGGTGGACGTCCTACGGACGTCCTCCCAGATACTTGCTCCCGCGCGCCCCCTGGGGCGCGCACTCGGGAACATCCGTGACCGCCGGGTCCAGAGGACTGATAGCGGCCGTTTACCACGTGTTCGCTCCATCAACTGACGGAGCGATCACATGTACACAAACCGGCGTCACGTCATGACGCCGGTTTCTCCCTCCCCTCTCTGTACCAATCGGTACAGTGAGAGGGAAGAAGCGGAGAGGGGGAGAGATGGGACCAGCGCTGTGGGCTGGATGTGTAGTGCTCACAGCGCTGGTCAGTGACAGCTACTCTGCCAATACTCTGCCATAAATTTTAATAGAAACAAAGAATTTATTTTTATTTTTTTACCGAATTTTCTGTATTTTTTGATTTATAGCACAAAAAATAAAAAACCCAGCGGTGATTAAATACCACCAAAAGAAAGCTCCATTTGTGTGAAAAAAAGGACACAAAATTAATTTGGGTACAGTGTTGCATGACTGAGTAATTGTCATTTAAAGTGTGAGAGCACCGAAAGCTGAAAATTTATCTGGTTAGGAAGGGGGTTTAAGTGCCCAGTAGGTAAGTGGTTAATGTCGTTTTTAGACAGTTGAGTTTAGAGACCTTTTTTGGAAAGCAAAAAAATTAGTTCAGACGCTGAGTTTAGAGGCATTTCAAGCGCCAAATGCTTCTAAACGCGGCTAAACGTGGTAACTTGCGTTTCGTTTCAAGGAGTTTTTTGTTTATGGCTATTTTGAAAGAAAAATATATATATTTTTTTTTAACACGCGCTTCTAAACGCAAATGCGGCTAAACGGACGTTTTAAACGTCGGTTACTATATGTCAAGTTAAATCGTTCAGGAGAGGTCCCGTGTAAATTAAGCCTAATGCCGCGTACACACTAGCGGATTTTCCATCGGAAAAATCTTGGATGCTTTTTCTAAACGTAATTCCGCTGAAGCTTGGCTTGCATACACACGGTCACACAAAAGTTCGCTGAACTTTCGACCGTCAAAAATGCGCTGACGTACAACACTACGACAAGCCGAGAAAATGAAGTTCAATGCTTCCGAGCATGCGTTGAATTGTTTCCGAGCATGCGCAGGAATTTTGCGTATCGGAATTGGTACAGACGATTGGAATTTCCAATCAAAACTTTTTCCGACCGAAAAATTGAGAACCTGCTCTCAATCTTTTGCTGGCTGGAATTCCGCCAGCAAAAGTCCGATGGAGCATACACACGGTCGCATTTTCCGACCAAAAGCTTTCATCGGACTTTTGCTGGTGGAATTTCCGATCATGTGTATGCGGCATTAGTGTGAGGTCCAGGCAGTGTGATTTTCAGCACGGTTTACTTTTTTTTCTAACATCGTTTCTCTTCAAGCGCACAAATTTTGCATTCGAAAAGCACGTTGGACACGTATGTGCGGGTAAACGCCGATGCAAAGAAGCAGGGGCGCCCACAAAAGCAGGGCCGTGTCATGTACAGCCATTAACTTGTAACGCAGACTGTATGCGGCGACCTTCACACACAGGAAAGTACGCTAGGCATACGAAGCCTGCAGAACATTGCATCCGAGATTGGTGCATCACAGACCGACCACTATGAGGGTGACGTAAACAAACGTCACCTCTGAAGTCCCTTTGCAGTGGCATTGCCTGTGAATGGATGATGCAGTGTGCAGGCACAGAACACAGAGACACTAACACCTACGCTAAATTTTAGGAAGCACCCCCCGATTGTCACAGGTGTGTGTGGGGGGGGGGTCCAGTTTTAGGAGGGTCCCCTAGCTGTAGTGCGTCCCTCCTGGTGTTTCAGTGCACCAGGCCGCAGCTTGCCATAGAGTTTGACAGGCTGCAAGCAGTAGGGCTGGACGCAGCACCAGGAGGGACGCACTATAATAAGCCCTGCATGTAAGGGGGAGAGGGGAAGACGTGTTTAACCAACTGTATAACAGCAAGAGGAACCACCGTTATCATGGCCAACTCCCCTACATACGTCATGGTGGTGTAGGGTTTACATCTGCTCTGACACTGAAGTATAAGGGGCCCCA
>CM053026.1:722478922-722498922 GCA_028564925.1 Lithobates sylvaticus
AGCACCAGCCAAAAAATCTATTTTTAAGTTTTTTAGATACATAGAGAAGGGTTATCACCCCTGTAACATTTGTTTTGCTGTCTGTGCCCCTGTTCAGAAGATTTCACCTCACCTTCTGTCCCAATGACAATTGGATTTAGAAAATTTTGGGTTGTTAGGGAAACATGGACTGGTGATAAAGCATCAGTGTAGACGCCTTTTTTCCCCATATTACCTCTTACAGGAGTGAATTTCCCTTCCTAGGGGTGGATTTCCTCTCACTTCCTGTTGTCTCCCTCCGTTTGTAAGTAGGAGTCGTTTGTAAGTCGGATGTTTGTAAGTAGGGGACCCCCTGTAATAGAAGCCTCTGCACTTCACCGTCTTCTAACAGTACAGCCTACAGTCACATGGTTGCAGCGCGGTCGTGTCTGCATTTTCAGGGTAAAACTGGTGGCAAGGAGACCACATACCGTCTCCTCACTACCTGTCAAATGCCCTCCAAAAAGCAATCCATCGCTGATCGCTTGTCAGTAGGGTGGCAAGGACGGTCCCACACAAAACTATTCTGAAACTATTCAAGCAATTACCAACCACTCTAAACAAAGAAAACTGAAATAGTGGTTAACAACAATGAAGGCCTCTTGAGCCCTTCAGGGAAAGAAAGCCTTGACTAATGGGGGCATGACCAGGGCGGGTCAAGGTGACGGAGGGGTCACTAAGGATTGGTCGGGAAGTGGGTAGGGCTGGGCTTGACTTCGATAAAAGTGTTGCTCCAGGGGGATTCTGGATCCTTCTGGAAGCGTGGTTGGAAGAGCTGCCCACCCTCCCGCCCTATAATTTTCGTTGGTATGTCACAGCTTGCTGCGGTTTCTTGACCTTGCCAGCATAAAATGGCTGTTATGGGGATATGCTCTTGATGGAAATGGGAAGCAGACGGCCTGCCCAGCACTTATGGTAAGGACACGCCCCTTCTTATCTCCTTCCCCCCCTTTTTGAAATTACGTGCTCACAGTATAACTGTGACAGGCACTGTTTGAAAGTATTCAGATGTTATGTGTTGGATTTAAATAAAGCTGTGGCCTTGCCCTTTCCAACTTAACAGTTGTAAGTGTGTTATTTATTGGGGTGAAGGGGCAAGGGTTAAAAGGCGGTTATACAGATACGTTACAGTTTATGGTACCTGGACTCATTGCACCTCAGCAGTCATGAACACAGGCATGGGAGTTAACCACGTCTTCATTTTAAAATCATTTTTACATTAGTTATAAAAAGATCTACAAAGCTAATCTATACGGCAATAAAATAAAAACACTTTAACTGCCTGCTCTCAGTTTTCTATTAAATGTACACTTAGGCTACTTTCACACTGGAGCGGTGGGGCGCTGGCGGTAAAGCGGCGCTATATTTAGCGCCGCTTTACCTGCGCTTTAGCGGCGCATTTCGGCCGATAGCGGGGTGGTTTTACCCCCCGCGAGCGGCCGAAAAAGGCTCAATACCGCCCGCAAACCGCCACTGCAGCAGCGTTTTGCAGGCGGGTTCGGCGCGCTGCCCCATTGTTTTCAATGGGACCGGGCGCTATAGGAGCGGTAAATATACCGCTCCTATAGCGAGCCAAAGATGCGGCTTGCAGGACATTTTCCAGCGTCCTGCAAGCGCACCGCTTCTGTGTGAAAGCCCTCAGGCTTTCACACTGAAGACACAGCAACAGCTGTTTCGGGTCGGTTTGCAGGCGCTATTTTTAGCGCAATAGCACCTGCAAACCGCCCCAGTGTGAAAGGGGCCTAAATGTAAAAAAAAAAAAAAAAAAAAACAACTTCCATGCACATGACAGACTGGCCAATCAGAACCCGGTGCTAGGAAGCAGCCGGGGAGAAGATGACAGCGACTGGCGACGAGGGATTAAACTGCCACCTCGCTGTAATGAGGAGGTGAGTATTTCCTCAAGCTTAGTTCTGCTTTTACCACTCCAGTCCCTGGAAGATGTTACCCCCTTCCTGACTAGAGCACTTTTTACAATTTGGCACTGTCACTTTAACTGACAATTGCGCGGTCATGCAATGCTGTACCTAAACAAAATTTGCGTCCTTTTTTCCGACAAATAAAGCTTTCTTTTTATGGTATTTGATCACCTCTGCGGTTTTTATTTTTTGCGCTATAAACAAAAAAATGAGCGACAATTTTGAAAAAAAAAAAAAACAATATTTTTTTACTTTTTGCTATAATAAATATCCCCCAAATAGTTTTTATCCACTTCCCACCCGGCCACTGCATATGTACGGCCAAGTGGGTGCTCTCTCCTTCTGAGGGACGTTCAGGAACGTCCCTCAGAAGGAGGGGGATCGCGCATTCCCGCGCAGCAGCGCGATCCCGATGCGCTTGTGTCACCCGGCTCTGTGATTGGCCCTCCTGATCACATGACGGCCGTGTCCAATCACAGCTGTCATGTAATGTAAACAGAGAGCCGGTTGCTAGGCGATCGGCTCTCCTCACACGGAAGTTGTCGCTGAGGAGAGGAGAGCGGATCTCTGCAGCCGGCTGGTGATCAGCGAGTATGAGCTGTTTTTACAGCTTTTTACTCACTGATCACTAGTCTAGTGTCCCCACACATGTCCCCATTGAAGTGGTTAAACAGTTTGGGCACTTATTTTAAATGTTTTACATAAGTATACCTGCAAAAGGGGCCAACATGAAGTGATCTAGCAGGACTTAAAGTGGGGTTGCGGTCAAAAAAAAAAAAAGGGGCTTAAAAATCATTAAAAAAAATAAAAATAAAAATAATTGGAAAAAAAAAAATTTTTTACTCACCTCTAAATGCCTGTTGCTAGGTGGTCCCTCGTAGTCTGCCACCTTCAGTGCCCGGGCTAAATGTCACTTCCCCCCTCGGTGCCGCACAGTCATCTGGGACCTGTCACGTGTCCCAGATGACTGAGCGTCAAATCACGGCGCACGGCGCAGTGGGTGCCCGGCTGTGAAGCCACAGCCGGGTTCCCACATTAGGAATGCCGACGCCGCGAGCGGCTCGGGGGGGGGGGGGAAGAAGTGGGGGCCTCGTTCCCTCGCATCGCTGGACCCTGGGACAGGTAAGTGTCCGATTTTTAAAAGTCAGCAGCTGCAGTATTTGTAGCTGCTGACTTTTTAAAAAAAAAATGTTTTTCCCCAGGACAGAGCTCCGCTTTAACGTGTTACTAAACCCAGGAGCCTGCATTCACTATATCTGGTCTCCCACAGTACACAGAACATGGAAATGCAATTATTTTTGTAAATATAAACTGCTAAATACCTTTTCTCAGCAGTATATAGCAGTCTTGTGTCTTCTATCGGTGTCTGGTTAAAGCTTGTAGGAAGAGTTTTCATTCTGCTCTGACTGTCCTATAAGGCTGCAGGACCCCTGACTCTGTCTGGACAGTGCTGATTTGCATGTGATCAGCACAGGGCCACCTCCCAAGAAAAGAAAAGAACCCTGTAGCAATACACACCAAACTGAGCATGTGCAGCGTGCCCCCTAGCCTCTGTTCTATCAGGAAATGGTTTGGGGACAGTGGAAGTAGGGGAGGATCCGAGAAGACAGGATCAAACAGCCTTTTTACACAATGCTCCTTAGGTTCCACAGTGAGTATAACAAGCATGACTTAGGCCCCTTTCACACTGAAGCGTTTTTTCAGGCACTACAGCGCTAAAAATAGCGCCTGTATAGCGCCTGAAAAAAGCGGGTCCTTTCACTCCAGTGTGAAAGCCGGTGCGCTAGCAGGACGGTAAAAAAAAACCTGCTAGCACAGTGCTCGACGAATACCGGGCGCCAGGTCGCATTGGCGACTAGAATTAGCGACCTGGCGCCTGGGGCAGCACAGCTCGGGGGTATCCTGTCTCCATAGTGCACCCCCCCCCGCCCCGCGCGTGATCGCGAAGGGCCGCGCCGGCCGGTAATTGAGGCCCCGGCTTTGCGGCCTTGTGCAGTCCTATGGTACCTTCTAGAATCTGGCGCCCTCTTGTGGTGGCCGTTGGTATGACACCCAGCAATGCTAATGGAGCTTTTTGTTTTGTTTTCACTGCCTGCCTATCTCCTTCACTTAGAACCCCCAAACATTATATATATTTATTTTTCTAACACCCTAGAGAATAAAATGGCGGTCGTTGCAATACTTTCTGTCACACCGTATTTGCGCAGCGGACTTACAAGCGCACTTTTTTGGGAAAAAATACTTTTTTTAATTAAAAAATAACACAACAGTAAAGTTTGCCCAATTTTTTTTATATTGTGAAAGATAATGTTACGGCGAGTAAATTGATACCAAACATGTCTAGCTTCAAAATTTTGCCCGCTCGTGGAATGGCGACAAACTTTTACCCTTTAAAATCTCCATAGGTGACGTTTAAAAAATTCGACAGGTTGCATGTTTTGAGTTACAGAGGATGTCTAGAGCTAGAATTATTGCTCTCGCTCTACCGATCACGGCAATACCTCACATGTGTGGTTTGAACACCGCTTTCATATGCGGGCGCTACTCTTCTGCAAACAAGCTCGGCAGGACGTGGGGGGGGGGTTTAAAAAATTTTTTTTTTTTCTTATTTATTTTAACTTTAAATTTTTTCACTGTTCTTTTGAAAAAAAAAATTGTGTCACTTTTATTCCTATTACAAGGATTGTAAACATCCCTTGTAATAGAAAAAAGCATGACAGGACCTCTAAAATATGAGATCTGGGGTCAAAAAGACCTCGGATCTCATATTTCTACTAAAATGCAAAAAAAAAAAAAAATTGCCATTTGAAAAAAAATACAATGTTCCTTTTTTAAAGAGCTATGGGCAGAAGTGACGATTTGAAGTCGCTTCTGCCCTGCAATGACTTGCAGAGAGGCGGGGGCCATCTTCCCCTCACTCGTCTCCATGTCGTTAAAAAAAAAAAAAAAAAGAGAACCTGGCTCCTAACTTTTTTTGCTGGCTCCTAGATTCCAAGCAAATTTGTCAAGCCCTGTGCTAGCAGCATCTTTGGAGTGGTGAAGGAGCGGTGTATTCACCATTCCTATACCGCTCCTTTTAACCTTTTTTCGGCTGCTAGCGGGGGTTAAAACCACACCGCTAGCAGCCGAATACCGCTGCTAAAACGACAGTAAAGCAGCGCTAAATATAGTTCTGCTTTAACGCCGACGCCCGCACCGTCCCAGTGTGAAAGGGGCCTTACAGCATATACAGACTGATTTTCCTGTTGTGGTTTTAGTAACACTAACCTGTTAGTGAGTCATAAAGTTAAAAAGTGTTATAAACCCACAACAGTAAAATTAGTCTGTATATACATTAAAGCATGCTTGTTATACTCACTGTGGAACCTAAGGGGTTAATCCTCTGCGTTGTGTAAAAAGGCTGCTTGATCCTGTGTGCACAGATCCTCCTCTTTTTCCACTGACTCCAGAACAGGTCTGCATAAAACAGAGCCTTTGGAGTCAGGCTGCACATGCTCAGTTTGGTGTGTATTGCTAGAGAGTTTTTTATTTTTTCTTGGGAGAGTGCATGTGATCAGCACAGGGCCAATCAGCACTGTCCAGACAGTCAGGGGTCCTGCATCCTAATAGGACAGCCAGTGCAATATGAAAATGCCTCTTACAAGCTTTACCATAAATTGCTAGAAGTCACAAGACTGCTATATACTGCTGATAAGAAAAAGGTATTTATCAGTATATAATTACTAAAATAATTGCATTTCCATGTCCTGCGTGCTGTAGGAGACCAGATATAGCGAATGCAGGGTCCTGGGTTTAGTAACCCTTTAAAGCAAGTGGTCATCAACCCTGTCCTCAGGGCCCACTAACAGGCCAGGTTTGCAAGATACCGTATTTAATCGGCGTATAACACGCACTTTTTCCCCCCTTAAAATCGGGGGAAAGTCGTGGGTGCGTGTTATACGCTGATCCCCAAAAAAAAATGTGCCTAAAAAAAAAAAATCAAACGGCGCCGAAAAAAAGCGACCGGCGTCAAAAAAAAAAAAAAAAAGAGCGCCGCCGAAAAAGACCGATCTGACTGCTCGGCTCCGCTCGCAGTCCCACCTCCCTGCGCTTGCTTCCAAAACAGCAGGGAGGCGGGACTGCGAGCGGAGCCGAACAGTCGGCTCGGTCTTTTGCGGCGGCACTCGCTCTGTCTTTTGCGGCGGCACTCGCTCTGTCTTTTGCGGCGGCACTCGCTCTGTCTTTTGCGGCGGCACTCGCTCTGTCTTTTGCGGCGGCACTCGCTCTGTCTTTTGCGGCGGCAAATTTAAACGTGGGCAAGCTGCAAATTATGCTGGGCAAGGCTGCAAATGATGCTGGGCAAGGCTGCAAATGACGCTGGGCAAGGCTGCAAATGACGCTGGGCAAGGCTGCAAATGACGCTGGGCAAGGCTGCAAATGACGCTGGGCAAGGCTGCAAATGACGCTGGGCAAGGCTGCAAATGACGCTGGGCAAGGCTGCAAATGACGCTGGGCAAGGCTGCAAATGGCGCTGGGCAAGGCTGCAAATGGCGCTGGGCAAGGCTGCAAATGGCGCTGGGCAAGGCTGCAAATGGCGCTGGGCAAGCTGCAAATGACGCTTAAAATGTACGTTTTTTTTTCCCTAAACTTTTTTCCTTAAAATGCCCTCCTAAACTTGGGGTGCGTGTTATACGCCGATAAATACGGTAACTGAAATACATGACAGGTGATATCATTTGCTGCTCAGTGATTGCAGTATTCCAGTCTGCATCTCCCCCAAGGTAATACATAAAACCTGGCCTGTTAGTGGGCCCTGAGGACAGGGTGGATGACCACTGCTTTAGTCATAAAAGAACGCTCTGCCTCAAAATAAAAAAAATTATCTGTGCACATTGTTTTATGACAAAGTAATTGTCAGTCAAACTATCACAGCACTGAAAGCTTAGCAATGGTCTGGTAACGAAGGGTCTTTTCAGGCTGGTACTGAAGTGGTTAAATAACTGCACCGGCGTACTAAACGGCGGAAATCGCTTTACTTCTAATAAACGATCATAACACACGGGGCAGCTTTAAATATACACCGCAAAGTAAGACACTAACACATAATAAAAAAAAAGACACTAACACAACTCCAACTTACACACCCAACAATTATTACATGCAATAAACGTCAACATCCATTTAACAAATGTATCCAGACCCATACATCATCATAAACCGCTCTTCATCCTGACTTAGCAGAAACTGAATAATTAAAGGCTATTAAGTTACAACGGTCCCATCACACTTTAAACACGTTCCCTTCCCACTACTCCTCGCTAGCTCCGTGCGTTTTATGTTACATGAACTTACGTTAAGGAAACACAGCTGCACAAAAAGAACAAGAGGAAAAAGAACACGTGCATGTAAATGTTCCGGGAGTCACGCTATTGTAGCAGAGACGGTTCAAACTACGCGAAACTGCGCAAATCCCAATCTTCTGACCTTTGGGGCTCATGCTGTACACCAGTGTGTTTATCAACTCCAGTCCTCAAGGCACCCCCAACAGGTCATGTTTTCAGGATTTCCCTCAGATGAAACGGCTGTGGCAATTACTAATGGCCCGTACACACGATCCGAATATCGTACGAAAACCGCCGTCCGAGGAAGAACCGTATGATTTTCGGATCGTGTGTACACTACTTTCGACAGCCGATCACCACAGTTCATCCGATATTATTCGATCGGACATGCACAAAAATTTTCCTCGTACAATTCCAGATCGTACGATTTTTGTTAAGTCAGTATAGTTGTCGTCCGAAAATACAATACAAATACATTACAACACATGACATCACTTCCGAATTTTTTTCCTGTCGTACGAGAATTTTCGGGACTTTATTTACCTATTGAATTTCTACTTGCGACTATTAACCGGTTCCCGACCGGCACACGATGTATGTCGGCAGAATGGGCGTACAGGTACGTGCCGCCGTGCCATCGCGTGCGCGCCGGTCGGGACCCCCGTGAGTCCGGTCGTGGGTCCCGCGGACACGATCGCCGCGGGGATAGCCGCGATCGTCTCACGGGAAGG
Source organism: Lithobates sylvaticus (assembly GCA_028564925.1). Lineage (NCBI taxonomy): Eukaryota > Metazoa > Chordata > Amphibia > Anura > Ranidae > Lithobates > Lithobates sylvaticus. The sequence continues at coordinate 722,486,912 of CM053026.1, forward strand.
CTGAACGGGGAGATGCGGAAGTAAACAGCATCTCCCCGTTCTGCCTAGCAACAAGTGACACTGATCTCTGCTCCCTGTGATTGGAGCAGAGATCAGTGTTCACTAACACACAGCCACGCCCCCCCCCCACAGTTAGTAACATGCCCCTAGGAACACTTAACCCCTACACTGCCACCTAGTGGTTAACCCCTTCACTGCCAGTGTCATTTACACAGGAATCAGTGCATTTAAATAGCACCGATTGCTGTATAAATGACAATGGTCCCAAAAATGTGTCAAAAATGTCCGATGTGAATGAATGAATGAATGACTTGTATAGCGCAACCTATGCGAACTGAATCGCCTCAGGGCGCTTTTTGCCACTGGTGTCCATCTGTGGTATAGTGCGGTCCTTGCCCTGTGGGGTCCCGACACGCTTACAAACACATACACAATACACATATTTGGCCAATTTTATCGACAGGATCTAATTAACCTACCAGCATGTCTTTGGAGTGTGGGAGGAAACCGGAGTACCCGGAGGAAACCCACGCAGGCACAGAGAGAACATGCAAACTCCAGGCAGAAGGTGTCGTGTCGGGATTTGAACCAGCGACCCTATTACTGCTAGGTGAAAGTGCTAACCACTACACCACTGTGTCCGCCATAATGTCGCTGTCACAATGCGTAATCGGGAGCAGTGATCAGTGATGTGTCACACACAGCCCCTCCCCCCCACTATTAGAATCACTCTTTAAGACACACTTAACCCCTACAGCGCCACCTAGTGGTTAACTCCTTCACTGCCAGTGACATTTTTACAGTAATCAATGTAATTTTTTTTGCATTGATCGCTGTAGTAATGCCAATGGTCCCAAAAATGTGTCAAAAATGTCCGATGTGTCCGCCATAATGTCGCAGTCACAATAAAAAAATAAAAATAAATAAAATTTAAAAATAAATAAATTAAAAAAAAATAAAAAAATCGCTGATCGCCGCCATTACTAGTAAAAAAAAAAAATATTAATAAAAATGCTATAAAACTATCCCCTATTTTGTAAACGCTATAACTTTTGCGCAAACCAATCAAATCGCTTATTGCGATTTTTTTTAACCAAAAATATGTAAAAAAATACGGATCGGCCTAAACTGAGAAAAAAATATATTTTTATATATTTTTGGGGGATATTTATTATAGTAAAAAATGATGAGTTTTTTTTCAAAATTTTCGCTCTTTTTTTGTTTATAGTGCAAAAAATAAAAACCGCAGGGGCGATCAAATACCACCAAAAGAAATCTCTATTCGTGGGAAAAAAAGGACGTCAATTTTGTTTGGGAGCCACGTCGCACGACCGCGCAATTGTCAGTTAAAGCGACGCAGTCCCGGATCGAAAAAAGTGGTCTGGTCTTAAGCCAGCAAAATGGTCCGGTCTGAAAGTGGTTAAGCGAAAAAGGTTGTACGATCTGCCGTACGATATTCGGATTGTGTTTTTAATGGGACACTGATCAAATCACCTGTGCAAAATAATGGAAAGCCTAAAAACATGACCCGTTGGGGGCGCCTTGAGGACTGGAGAAACACTGCTGTACACCGTCCATATCAGTGTATTTCTGCAGCGGGTGCAGCCATAGGTTTTCAATCAAACGCAGACAGGAAGCCTGTATAAAGCAATGATCGTCCGATACTTTCTACGGCTTTTTAATATGAAATCGCACATGAAGCAATCACTGGTGAGAAGGGACAGACATGCACCCAAAGCCAAGAAGTCCCTTATTGGACTAATAGCGGAAGTTTTAGGCTGGGTTCCCACTAGCTGAAGACACAGCTCACAGCATGGCACTTCCCCATTCTGCGGCTCCGTGACACGATCGCCGGGAGACCGGCGGACATAGAGTCCACGGTCACACTGTACACGGCGGGCGTGCCTGCTAACCCCCGCCAATTAAAGGGGACGTGCAAGTACGCCCATTTACCCACTACTGCAATTGTGCCAACGTATATCAGCGTGCGGCGGTTGGCAAGTGGTTAACCTCCCTGGCGGTATAATTATGTCAGGAGTTTTGTACCAAAAGCGGTACAATTATTTTGCATGGAAATTTGGCGTTTTATATTGTAGGCATGCAATTCTTGGGAATAACTCACTTAAATCTGTCAAAACCAGAGTCTAGTAGACATCCCGGGTATGATAAAGTTTGAAACACAAAACCATAAATTATAATATAATAAATAACTATAAAAATTATTCAATAATGTAATTAACCACTTGACCACTGGGCACTTAAACCCCCTTCCTAACCAGACCAATTTTCAGCTTTCGGTGCTCTCACACTTTGAATGACAATTACTCAGTCATGCAACACTGAACCCAAATTAATTTTGTGTCCTTTTTTTCACACACATAGAGCTTTCTTTTGGTGGTATTTAATCACCGCTGGGTTTTTTAATTTTTGCGCTATAAATCAAAATATACTGAAAATTCGGTAAAAAAAATAAATAAAAATTCTTTGTTTCTATTAAAATTTATTGCAGAGTATTGGCGGAGTATTGCACAGTGCTGGCAGAGTATTGGCAGAGTATTGCACAGTGCTGGCAGAGTATTGGCAGAGTATTGCACAGTGCTGGCAGAGTATTGGCAGAGTATTGCACAGTGCTGGCAGAGTATTGGCAGAGTATTGCACAGTGCTGGCAGAGTATTGGCAGAGTATTGCACAGTGCTGGCAGAGTATTGGCAGAGTATTGCACAGTGCTGGCAGAGTATTGGCAGAGTATTGCACAGTGCTGGCAGAGTATTGGCAGAGTATTGCACAGTGCTGGCAGAGTATTGGCAGAGTATTGCACAGTGCTGGCAGAGTATTGGCAGAGTATTGCACAGTGCTGGCAGAGTATTGGCAGAGTATTGCACAGTGCTGGCAGAGTATTGGCAGAGTATTGCACAGTGCTGGCAGAGTATTGGCAGAGTATTGCACAGTGCTGGCAGAGTATTGGCAGAGTATTGGCAGAGTATTGGCAGTGTTGCACAGTGGTGGCAGAGTATTGGCAGTGTTGCACAGTGGTGGCAGAGCGCAGAGCGTTGCACGGTGGTTGGTGGCAGAGCATTGCACAGTGGTTGGTGGCAGAGCATTGCACAGTGGTTGGTGGCAGAGCATTGCACAGTGGTTGGTGGCAGAGCATTGCACAGTGGTTGGTGGCAGAGCATTGCACAGTGGTTGGTGGCAGAGCATTGCACAGTGGTTGGTGGCAGAGCATTGCACAGTGGTTGGTGGCAGAGCATTGCACAGTGGTTGGTGGCAGAGCATTGCACAGTGGTTGGTGGCAGAGTATTGCACAGTGGTTGGTGGCAGAGTATTGCACAGTGGTTGGTGGCAGTGTATTGACCAGCGCTGTGGGCACTACACATCCAGCCCACAGCGCTGGTCCCGTCTCTCCCCCTCTCCGCTTCTCTCCTCTCTGTACCGATCAGTACAGCGAGGAGAGGGAGGAACCGGCGTCATGACGGGACGCCGGTTTGTGTACATGTGATCGCTCCGTCATTTGACGGAGCGATCACGTGGTAAACGGCCGCTATCAGCGGCCGTTTACCGTGATCCTCGGGACCCGGCGGTCACGGATGTTCCCGAGTGCGCGCCCCCGGGCGCGCGGGAGCAAGTTTCTGGGAGGACGTCCACCCAGGATAAGCCGACCGCGCTGTAGCAGTCTTTTGACTATAGCGCATGTGGTTAAATCAAAAACACAGAAATTTGCTCAGTTGCAGAATTGTCGCTGTCATTAGATTTAGTGTTTGATGACGAATTGTGATTCTAATTTATTGTCGCTGTTTTCTAGCTGGTCTAAAACCACTTTTGACATAAAGGGACACTTTTTGGTTGCTATGGACAATCTCACAATACCAGGAAGAAAAAAAAATATTTATTATATAAAACTACATGCAGGGCACTGGGCAGACCTCTAGGGACAAATGGGATGTGTCATTTTTTTATACTATACTTTAATCTGTAAGATTACAGTACTGTATGTGTATTGTGCGTTTTTACTTTTTAGAATTTGGCGCCGATCTCCGCTCCCATTCGTCATAACGTCACAGGGAACGGAGCTCAGCGGCACTCGGCACTGTGTGAATCGAGCGCAGGAGCTCGCACACAACGCGGGGAGACATCGCAGGGGACAAGGTAAGTAACTTCCCCCTGTATCCTGCAATGCGATCCCGAGTCTGGCTCGGGGTTACCGCTTATGGTACTGAAGTTCCACCCCGAGCCAGACTCGGGATTACCGCCAGGGGGGTTAAATGACTAGAGGTATGGGAAAGAGGTTTTGAATTTAATGTTTACTTACACAGGGTGACACTGTGAGTACACAGGTAATAGTGTTCCAATGTCCCAATAATGGACATATAAAAACTAAGGGCTAAGAGGGTGGACTTTAAAGGCACACAGGTAAACCATATAAAAGTCATTCAATTTGTTTATTTAGTACATACAGTGGTGTGAAAAAGTGTTTGCCCCCTTCCTCATTTCCTGTTCCTTTGCATGTTTGTCACACTTAAGTGTTTCGGAACATCAAACCAATTTAAAACAATAGTCAAGGACAACACAAGTAAACACAAAATGCAATTTGTAAATGAAGGTGTTTATTATTAAAGGTGAAAAAAAATCCAAACCATCATGGCCCTGTGTGAAAAAGTGATTGCCCCCTAAACCTAATAACTGGTTGGGCCACCCTTAGCAGCAACAACTGCAACCAAGCGTTTGCGATAACGTGCAATGAGGCTTTTACAGCGTCCTGGAGGAATTTTGGCCCACTCATCTTTGCAGAATTGTCCTAATTCAGTTACATTAGAGGGTTTTCGAGCATGAACGGCCTTTTTAAGGTCATACCACAACATCTCAATAGGATTCAGGTCAGGACTTTGGCTAGGCCACTCCAAAGTCTTCATTTTTTTTTTTCTTCAGCCATTCGGTGGTGGACTTGCTGGTGTGTTTAGGATCATTGTCCTGCTGCAGAACCCAAGTTCGTTTCAGCTTGGGTACACGAACAGATGGTCGGACATTATCCTTCAGGATCTCTTGGTAGACAGCAGAATTCATAGTTCCTTTTATCACGGCAAGTCTTCCAGGTCCTGAAGCAGCAAAACAGCCCCAGACCATCACACTACCACCACCATATTTTACTGTTGGTATAATTTTTTTCACTTTTTCTGAAATGCAGTGTTCCTTCTACGCCAGATATACTTGGACACACACCTTCCAAAGAGTTCCACTTTTGTCTCATCGGTCCACAGAATGTTGTCCCAAAAGTCTTGGGGATCATCAAGATGTGTTGTGGAGAAATTGAGACGAGCTTTGATGTTCTTTTTGCTCAGCAGTGGTTTTCTCCTTGGAACTCTGCCATGCAGGCCATTTTTGCCCAGTCTTTTCCTGATGGTGGAGGCATGAACGCTGACCTTAACTGAGGCAAGTGAGGCCTGCAGTTCCTTGGACGTTGTTGTGGGGTCTTTTGTGACCTCTTGGATGAGTCGTCGCTGCGCTCTTGGGGTAATTTTGGGCGGCCGGCCACTCCTGGGAAGGTTCACCACTGTTCCATGTCTTCGCCATTTGTGGATAATGGCTCTCACTGTGGTTCGCTGGATTCCCAAAGCTTTGGAAATGGCTTTATAACCCTTTCCAGACTGATAGATCTCAATTACTTTCTTTCTCAATTGTTCCTGAATTTCTTTGGGTCTCGGCATGATGTGTAGCTTTTAAGGATCTTCTGGTGGACCTTACTGTGTCAAGCAGCTCCTATTTAAGTGATGCCTTGATTGTGAACAGGTGTGGCAATAATCAGGCCTGGGTGTGGCTAGAGAAATTGAACTCAGGTGTGGACAACCACAGTTATAGTATGTTTTAACAAGGGGGGCAATCACTTTTTCACACAGGGCCATGATGGTTTGGATTTTTTTTTCACCTTTAATAATAAACACCTTCATTTACAAATTGCATTTTGTGTTTACTTGTGTTGTCCTTGACTATTGTTTAAATTGGTTTGATGTTCCGAAACACTTAAGTGTGACAAACATGCAAAGGAACAGGAAATGAGGAAGGGGGGGCAAACACTTTTTCACACCACTGTAGTTAGAAAACATAATTGCATATAGAGACATATAAAAAATCTATGAAGCTAGTAGTTGTAGACCCCGTACACAAACTCCACACATTACATAATAGCAAGATACATACGGTAGATACATCCAGAGGAACGCTATATAGAAAATTTCAATTAAAAAACATCAAATAAATATTTGTTGACATAGCAAATAAGACTTTAATAATAGACAAAGAGTTTTTATATAACTTTTTGTCTATTATTAAAGTCTTATTTGCTATGTCAACAACTTGTATATTTATTTGATGTTTTTTCTATAAATACTTTATTCGATTTTTATGCTCCTGAAGAAGCGTACCTCTACGCTTTTTTTGGATGCAGAGCGACTAAAGGAATATCTTCTGCCCGGATTCACACCCTGACCCACAGTTTGCTTATATCTACATCCCCATTTGGAGATCACTACGAGAATTTTTCTATATACCGTTCCTCTGGATGTATCTACCGTATGTATCTTGCTATTATGTAATGTGGTGTGGAGTTTGTGTACGGGGGCTACAACTACTAGCTTCATAGATTTTTATATGTATCTACATGCAATTATGTTTTCTACCTATGTACTAAATAAACAAATTGAATTACTTTCATATGGTTTACCCGTGTGCCTTTAAAGTCCACCCTCTTAGACTTTAGAGTCTTATCTAAGAGGCGCCTGCTTCCTGTTTTTTTCTCTCTACATGTTTGGAGTGTGTCATCTCCATAGACTGTTCTCACACAGAGCTTAATAGCTCAAATGACTCTTGTATGGACTCAGATCTCATGCTACATACTCAGGGGCGTACCTAGTGCATTTGGCACCCGGGGCGGATCCTATATATGGCACCCCCCCCCCACCTTAAAACGTAAAAACACCCCACTGTGCTCCCTGCATACCTCTGCATCCTTAAATATCTCTTTGTCACTACTGTGTACATTAAACACCCCCTGCACCTCTGGACCCCTTTACATTACACAGCACCCTGCACCCCTTTACATTACACAGCACCCTGCACCTCTGGACCCATTTACATTACACAGCACCCTGCACCTCTAGACCCCTTTACATTACACAGCACCCTGCATCTCTGGACCCCTTTACATTACACAGCACCCTCCACCCCTTTACATTACACAGCACCCTGCACCCCTTTACATTACACAGCACCCTGCACCTCTAGAACCCTTTACATTACACAGCACTCTGCACCTATAGACCCCTTTACATTACACAGCACAATCCATCTCTGGACACCTGTATGTTACACAGACACCCCCCCCCCCTAACAGCTCTGGACCCCCTGCATGTTACACAGACCCGCCTACAATGCAGACACCCCTGCACAACCCCCCTACAGTGCAGACCCCCCCTTCAGTACAGACCCCCCTACAATGCAGAGCCACCCCCTACAGTACAGACCCCCCCCCACAACGCAGACCCCCCCACTACAATGCAGACCCCCCCCTCAGTACAGAGTGACCCCCCCCCCTTCAGTACAGACCCCCCCCCCCTAAGACCCATAATGTACCTTGGAGTGTCAGCGCGGGACACACAGCGTGTCTACATGTGTAGACTACAAGGAGGAGGCAGAGCCGAGTCAGATCAGAGCCGCGGAGAGCAGCGAACACCCTCCCCCTCCTCTCACCACTGCCGCTGCCTGTCACTCACCGCTGCGCAACTTATATCCGCGCTCGGCGCGCTGTCCCCGCTTCCATCGCGGAGGGGGGCGCCGGCCTGACACCTCCCCAGTGTGTGGCACCCGGTGGGGCCCGCCCCCCCCGCACCCCACTTAGTACACCACTGTACATACTATAACCTGCGCCACTATCCATCGTATTCCTTCGGTCCGGTGTGTCCCTGTACACCATTTCAGGTGCTAATCAGCACCGATTTTTTGGCATAATTCGCACTTGAAAACAGAGCCAAAGACACGCTGCATTTTGCAGAAACACAGGGACATTTTTTAACATGGGTTCCTATGGAACATGTTCACATCAATGCATTTTTGTGCCTTTGCATTTTTGGAAAGGGTCAGGGACTTTTTTTCATGCAAAATGCAGCGTTTTGCATGTACCGTATATACACGAGTATAAGCCGACCCGAATATAAGCCGAGGCACCTGATTTTACCACAAAAAACTGGGAAAAACGTATTGACTCGAGTATAAGCCTAGGGTGAGAAATGCGCAGCTACTGTAAGTGGAAAAGAGGGTCAACAATGCCCATTTGCAACCTCACTGTGCCCATTTGCATGCCTCACTGTGCCCATTTGCAGCCGCACTGTGCCCATTTGCAGCCGCACTGTGCCCATTTGCAGCCATAGGTCTCCTGAACTTCAAACTTGGTAGTTAAGGGTTCCTAGATGCCCCCTAGCTGCAGCCAAAATTTGGGGTCTCTAGACCCAAAAAGTGTCCCGAAATGACATTGCTGCAGATGGACACAGTTGACGGATTTTGGGGCCTTGTATCTCGGGTCCACTTGGAGCTAGGAACCCCAAATTTGGGTATGTTGTAATGCGGAGCCGCAAGGTCGTGTCGGAAAATTTCATTTTTTTGCTGCAGAAAAGTGCTTGACTCGAGTATAAGCCGAGGGGGGCACATTCAGCACAAAAAAAATTGTGCTGAAAAACTCGGTTTATACTCGAGTATATACGGTAATAGAAGTCAATGGACCGGCATCCAAAACGCAAGTACCGCATTTTTACAGCGATTTAGCCGCGATTTGTGTTTTTTCAACCACAGTATAAAAAAAAAAAAACGCAAAACGCGGCAAAATCTGAGTTAAAAACGCGTGTCCAAAAACGCGGCAAGCACTGCAAAAACGCTCAAAAGCAACATGCATAGATGTGAACCCAGCCTTAGGCCAGCTTCACACTGAGGTGGTTTTCAGGTAAAAACCGCTTCGCATTCATTTCAGTGTGACCTTTCACACTGGGGCGGTGCCCTTGCGGGACGTTAGGAAAAGTCCTGCAAGCAGCATCTTTGAGGCAGTTTGGGAGCCCTGCCCATTGACATGGATGCCTGAAAAGCGATTCGGAAGCGCCGCAAAAGGGGCCTGTTTAACCCCTTCTCCGGCCGCTAGCGGGGGTTAAAAGCACTCCGATAGCAGATGAAAAGCGCAGCTAAAACGAGCAGCGCTGTAGTGCTAATGTGGCATTGGCTCAGTGTAAAGCTGGCCTTAAGGTACCATAATGTATGGTATGTACGTATGGAGGGAACACAGACAAGTATCCACCCAAAGTATTCAATGACCCAAAGGGTGATAAATCACTGGCCATTAATCAAACAAAATAACTCACTTAGGGCCCTTTCACACAGGCGGACTGATCCAGTCCACCGGTCAGCTTTCAGACGGACCCAATGAGACCCTCCAGTCTCCTCTATGGAGCAGCTGATGTCAACAAGCATGTGTCCATTGCGTGCGGACTAAACCCCTGTTTTTAACGCATACTGTTAGACAGGTCAATTTGGTTGTCTGCGAGCTGGTGGTAAGTAGGCTTGGTTTTTTCCTGGGCATTCCCCAGGTTTTGTTGTTATCTGCTTTAGCCTTCCAATGCCTCTTACTGCGATAGCCAGCTGTAGATGGGGGCGGTGGACACGTTTTTGTTAACACATAGTGTTTGTATTGGTCCAGCAGCGCACCAACACCTTTGCAGCCATTGTGCAATCTGCTGGGCGTTTGGTGTGCTCCTGTACCTTTAAGAAGGGGTGGCTCCCCTTCAGTCCACCTGCCCTCATCTACCCATTAGAATGCATGTGCCTCCACTGTGGGGACACTCTTAGTTTAGTGTTAGGACCACAGATATCAGGGTGCCTTGACGAGGCTCTGTGGCTTACGCATGCGTTTGCAAATGCATGCGGACTAAACCCCTGTTTTTAACGCATACTGTTAGACAGGTCAATTTGGTTGTCTGCGAGCTGGTGGTAAGTAGGCTTGGTTTTTTCCTGGGCATTCCCCAGGTTTTGTTGTTATGTGTCCATTGACACCTACCAACATCTGATCAGTTCCACTAAAAACAGACAGAGACGTTCCCCATCCGTCTGGAGGATCAGATGGAAGTCTGTGTGAAAACGGACAGGTGGTCCATTTACATCCGACTGCCCATAGAAAAGTGGGCTGTGTCTGTACTGCATAAGTGGAGTGGACAAGGACCAGCCATCCAAAAACATGAGTTTAGGAGCATGATGCCTTGTAAGTTCAGTTGTTTGGTGGAGGCGGGATAGGCTTCCCTTAAGAGGATAAATATCTTTATTTGTTCCTCCGAATGGTATATAAGCGAGCTCTGTATGTATTGTGCTTAACGATTCATTGCAAGTGATAAGTGTCCACACATGTTTAAATCTTGTGCAAACAGACAACAAACTCTCTTCACGGTAAGACGACGGTCAGCGCGCTGCTCAGAATTCACTGCGCTGACGTAAGCGTGCATGTAACCATTTATGTATACTTTAAAGGCTTGTAGGTTCTTTCATGAAGACTATCAATATAGCAAATAATCGTATTGTTATGTGTGTAGACAGGATAGTAAATGCTCATTATCACTAGTTAAATAGACATCTGTGTGTTCCTCGTATAAATTCCTCATATATGACAAAACAGTACAGTGTTTAAATATTAGCCTAGGACTAGCTTCAACCCCTTGGTGGCTATAGGTAAAACAAATCTAAATGCCTAAGCACAATTTTGAAGCTTTGACATGTGTTAGAAAAACTGTACAAATCACCACAACTAATTTGTGCATCCAGGTGGATTATGATACATTTTTTCAGGACAAATTGTCCTTTTTTTGGTGGTTAATGGTAATGGTTATCTCCTGATTTTTTTTTGTATTATTATCAAAAGGAAAACTGCCCCAAAATAGTAAAAATAAATATATATTTTTTTTTATGTAGCTGTATATTTTTTGCTACTACCATAACCTTCCACCAAACAACCCAAATTAAAGGGGTTGTAAAGTCTCAAGGTATTTCTTACCTAAGCCCGATCCAGCGATGTGCCTGAGCGCAGTGGCTCCAGTCGCTGTCGCACTCCTCATTGGACAGATTGATAGCAGCAGGAGCCATTGGCTTCTGCTGCTGTCAATCAAAAGCTGTGACATGGGAGCAGGGGGTGCGGCTGAATCCCGCTGTAGGTGTCAATGGACGCAGCAGCGTGACTCAGGAGCGAGCCCTGCATGGGTGGTGCCCCCATGGAAAGAGGTTTTCCGTGGGGGCACCCGATGAAGAGGAGGGGCCTGGGGCACCGGCGGGGGACCCCAAAAAAAGAGTGCAAAAGGACTACACAGAGCAGGTAAGTATAAGCATGTTTTTTTATTTTTATAAAAAAAAAAAAAAAAAGAAAATTAAAGCTTTACAACTCCTTTAAATTCTTTTACTCCCGACGATCGCTGTGATACCACATATGTGTATGTTACGGGTTATATATACCCGTAGTACAGCCTAGAAACAATAGTTCCTACCTAAAACACAGTGACATAAAAAAAAAAAAAAGGTATGTGTGTGTGTAATATATATATATATATATATATATATATATATATATATATATATATATATATATATATATATATATATATATATATATATATATATATATAAATGTTGTATTATTTTTTTTTCCCCATTTATTTGTCTCTTTTTTGACAGGATTTTTTTTTTGTGTCACTGTGTTTTAGGTAGGGACTATTGTTTCTGGGCTGTACTACGGGTATATATAACACCTAACATACACATATGTGGTATCACTGCGATCGTCAGGAGTAAAAGAATTTAAAGGAGTTGTAAAGCTTCAATTTGTTTTTTTTGTTTTTTTACACACACTTTCTTTTTCTCTGCAAGGAAAGAGACAGATGCCAAGTATCTCTCACCTCCATTCACAGAGAAAGAACACACAGGGGCGGGCTTTACAGTGACTGATC